>JAQFZX010000074.1:0-107061 GCA_034682405.1 Hydroisotoma schaefferi | reverse complement strand
TTAAGTCCATTTGCCTCCATGTCGTTTGCCTCTACGTCGTTTGCCTTTATGTCTTTTGCCTTCCGGTCGTAGACCCGTTAGAGGGATTAACAATGAGTGATTAAACTACCAAATGTATTCCATTCGTGTTGACTGTTGAGCATAACCGGGCTTTAGTCTAAAGTGTATTTATTTATTGTTTGTATATTATTTTAATTACCAAGCCAAGTTGAAACCTTTTGTATTGGTTTATAAAGGATATGGAGTAGGCAGTAGTAGTAGTTTTATCCTATATGGATTATTAAACTGGGTAATAAAGTAATATTAATGAACTTTGTGAACTCAATAGGGACATTTGGTTGACCGTGTAGAATTAGAAAGTTAATACGTTGTTTTTATAGAGAGGAATAAAAAGGTTTTTGGGTCTGGATTATTTCATTTTGCTAATTTCCCCTATACTCTTTCCTCCAAAGGGAATCGTATAAAACATTTTTATAAATTCCAGAATTCAGCAAAGTGAATGTCTTTTAGTTTTCAGCCTACAGCCTACCTCTCTACCTTTATAGTGAGTTGGTTAGTTTAGAAATAGGGTAGTTTAACTCTAGAACAAATATTGTACTCGTGATTTGTTTGTAAATTGCCCTAAGTTGTAGATAGATTTATGGGAGTGATGGAAAAAACAATTGTGAATTTATTTTGACGTAACGTCATTACCACTTCCTGGTTTTTAATTCACTAAAATGCCAATAGCCACCAACTAACTCTTTAGTTTAATGTTTAACAGAACTGTATGGGTAATATTGGGATTGGAAGTAATAGGATGGACCTTGTTCAACCCAACGCAACAGCTCCACTCAATACTACTAAATTCATTAGAACTCCCCCATTCATTAGCGAATAAAGTAATGGTTAAGGTTTGTGTAGATGGATATAGGATGAACCAAACCATGAGAGTAAAGGGGGTTCGGGTAGGTGGAAGGTCATCCAGACCTCATTTCACACATTCTGACCTTCAATCCATCATCCAAGGATTCCTTTACACCAAACAAGGTCAATTGTTGACCCAGTCCAAGGATTATTAGTATACTTTGGCCTCAATTTACAACCATCTACACTTCTACATTTTATACTTAAATATCCTCACTCAACCATCCCAAATACTCTACGACCCTGGACACTTTTTTATAATACTAAAAACCCAACCTTACATACTCAGCTTCAGCTTATTCCCGACACTACTACTACTACTACTACTACCTCTACTACTACTACTACTACTACTACTACTATTACTACTACTACATCTACTACTACTACTACCACTACTACCACTACTACAACTACTACCACTATTACTACATCTACATCTACTACCACTATTACTACATCTACATCTACTACTACTACTACTACTACTACTACTTCTACTATTAGTAGGTATGTTGTTGGGCTAGTTTTTGTTGTTAGTAAAAATGGTAGGAAGGAACAGTTCATTCTTCCCTTTTATAGGTTAACTCAGTCTGATGCTGGTTGTAGTTAAAAACCACAACCTACCTTACCCATTTATTCCTTGATACTTGATGGGAAGAAGTAGAGTTTTTAATGAAGTTAGTAGACTTAGACTAAATAAGGATATTATTATTATTACGAGCTAATATTTATAAGTAAAGTAGTTGAGCTGGAGGAGTTTTGGAGCCATTGGACTCTTCTACATCCATTTACTCCTTGCAATTATTAGCACCAAGAAGGTTTCATAGGTTGAAGTAGGAGTTTTGGATTGTTTAATTACATTATATTTATAATATTTATCTATATAAGTTGAGTAGGAATTGATGAGGGATTCATCATCATTTAAGTAGGTATATGGAACTTACTACTGTAACTGTTCCAAAGTGATTTATGGATGATGATGGGCTGTTCTAGATTCTAGATCCTTATTGGAGTTATTAATCTGAGGATGAGCAAGTCTGCCAAATCGTCCCGAAAGTGTATAATTTTTTTTAAATAATAAATAACTAAACTCTTCCATGGAACTTATGAGTAAACCAGAGCAGCCCATAAATAAATATAATATTAATCTTGAAATATAAGAGGGAGTATAGAATCCGGTATATAAAATGTTGATATCCCTCCATATAAATTCCATATAAAACTGTAAGAGATAACCCTCATTCCAACCTTACTTGGGATAAATGGAGGTTATAAAGATTGAAGAATCCCATTCACCCTCAATTCCACTTCCTTTTAACCTCATTTACTGAGACAAAAACCTCGACCAACTGTTTAGGGATTGAGGAGTCAAGAGATGACCTTTGGGTTTATCAATTTTAAGAAGATAAGGTGAGGTTGAGTGAGGGTTGGTTATCCAGGGTCAAGTTCATCACCCTGGCACACTGAGGATGCCAAGGTTGGCCCAAAGTCACTTCCTACCTACCAAAAGTGTCAATGTGTGCTCTACTATTGCATATTCAATTGCATTATGGCCTCGGCCCCTCTCAATGTAAAGTGGATTGGGTACAATTAGCAATTACTTTTATTATTTATCCTTTTATCCCTACACACCTTCATTTGAATAAAGGATTGGTTATTACTATAAATAAATACTCTATAGTCTTCTAGATTAGTGTAATTAGTAAAAGTAACCCTCCTTTATCCCTTTCTCTCTCAACAAGTTTTGTGAAGGAAAGCCCATATAAGGTTGATGGACTCTGGTAGAACTTCCCAAAGACCGTTTTAACTTTAGGAAATATGAGAGTAAGTTTATCCCCCCGAAAAGCCCATTGAGGACTTTCCAAAAGAAAGTACATTAACTTTTATTTTATTATAACTAACTCTCTATTCTTATTGGAGATAAGGAGGAGCACACATTACGTCCATTTCTTCTAACAAAGTTCAACACTTTTAAAATATAAAAGGATGAACTGGAAACAGAGACTGGGACACTTTAGGTATTTAATGGAATAGAAGAATCTATATGGTCCAACCTTTGGATTTATTCCCTAAAGGATCATTATTTATAATATATTATCATCCTATATCCTATCATTTTTATCATCCATAAAGGGTTCAGCATACGTTTCATAAAAATAATGGAAAGTTTATAACATTTGTAGTAGTTACAGGGATATGTATTTGATTGTATATTATTGGAATACTTTAAAAGATGTTCAAATGAGCTAATGAATTCCCGTGTTGATAAATAAAAATCCCCCAAGCCCCCCCCCCCCCTCACATTTGATTGAGTGTATATATTCCCTAAATGAAAGGAATATTGTTTCTCTCAAGATTTCCCTTAATTTCCTCTATTTTTTCTTGGAATCTTCTCCTGTTCTAGGGTCTTTGGTGGAGTGTAGTTGTAGTTGACAGAACAATGGACCCTTTCTCCACTACTTTCATTCTTGACAACAGGAGAGGGGATGAATGACAATGGGACTTTTACTTGGAGACAACTCTCCTCCTAATTCATTCCTACAAAATCTCCTCAATGACTTTTTCTTTTCTGATTCCAAGGAACTAATGGAACTCTCTCTCTCTCTCTCTCTCTCTCTCTCTCTAGAACTGCTCTACAACTTCAGTAATGCTCCTTCTCTAAGAGCCTCTTTAACCCGAAGAAGGATGAGAGAGACTGCACTTTTATGATTTCTCTAGTAGAACTATACACTCTCTGACTTTACTTTTTATCCCATATTTCAAGGAAAAGAACTCAAGACCCTTTAGCCACATCAAAAAGCAGTTCTGAAGGAGTTTTGGAGGAAATTCTGAAAATTTATACAGCTCTCAATAGCCCTTTAGTAGTTCCATTTTTATTTACTACTACTGCTACTTTTACCCCTACTACTAGTTGTAGTAGTAGTAGTACAATTGCCAGTATGAGAGGAGATACAAGTGCGTTAAGTGTAATGAGCCTTTGGGGTGTACATCTAGTAGTTATTCCAAGGGTCAATTTAACTTTTAATGGAATGATTTAGCTGGAATGAAGAGATGTCAGTTGGGATTTTACAACCAGATAGATACAGAGCCACACCCCTTTTACAGACTAACTTAACCATATGGAGGGTTGGAAGTAGAGGGAATAATATTACAGGAGTAGTCCTTATATTTACTGGCACTCCAAACTTTACAGCCCCACCCACCCATTTTATGCTGACGACAGTTGTAATTTTAAAATGAAATGTTTATGCTCGGAATAAAGTGTAATTATTTATGGAGAAATGAGATAATAAAGAGAGTATGTTGCTTACGATTTGGTGTTCTTGGGCTATCCTCTCCTTCCTTCTTTGAAGCTCTTCGTATTTCAGCTACAAATAAAATAAATAAATAGTTAAGGAAGGAATTAAATTAAAACCTGGAAAGTAGATATAACATTATGTCTCTCCTAGTCAGTCTACAAATAAAGAAAGGATGGAGATGGAAAGGACGGGATTCTTATTGGAGAGTGTAGAGAGGGATTCATCTATAAGACGCAGTTTTGATAAAGTGTGCGCGGAATATAAGGGGGAATTTATCCAAGAAGAAAGGGCAGAGTATGACTGGAGAATCATAATTTATTCATATAAACTTTGAGTTATGGATTCATGAGGAGGATTAATCTTTTAGGAGCAAAGTTAACAAGACAAGGACAACCGTTCCACTTTCCCATCTCACATCTTATAGCATTATCATCATTCATCAAGAAGTATACTTTAGTTCTTAAATACATCATCTACATCATCTACTACTACATCTACTACTACTACTACTACTACCACTACTACATCTACTACTACTACTACTACTACATCTACTACTACTACTACTACTACTACTGCTACTACTGCTACTACTACTACTACTGCTGCTACTGCTACTACTACTACTACTACTACTACTACTACTGCTGCTGCTACTCGTTTGTACATGTTCTAGCTAAAGATAGAAATATTCTACTACCATGAATGTACCAAAGAACACAAGAGTCCCCCATCCTTCCCATCATCTCATCTCACCACCTCAGCTTTATACTTTCAAAACTGAGTAATATTTCCATGAATTTGTTACCATCTCAGACAGGAAAAATTGAATGGTTTGAAGAGCCAAAAAAAACTCAGAATCCCTTCTCACCTTCTCAAACTTGGAAATGGAATGTATAATTCAATTGAATATTGGATTGATTATCGGCCAGCAGCCCTTGAGCTCTTGTGATTAAATAGAACGAGATTGTCACGTACTTTTGGTGTGTATTTATCCCTGACATTGTGTAGGGTCATGGGTAGTATTTTTTCCCCTGTTTGCTCAGCTCCTATCAATCTAAAGACCCTGCATGTAACTAACTTAGCAGTAGTAGTGTCTAAAAGAGTAGTCGTTTTGCATAAGACCCCTTGGAGTTTCAACCCTTTATTCTCAATTAATGCTCTTCTGGTGGTGGTGGGCTACTACCTGGCTATACTTACCTTGTACAAAAGAGTGTATGATTATCATAATGATAATGTGTTGTACTTTGTATTATTATTATCATCCGTCCGTCCGTTCTAGGCCTACCAAGACCCTAGTAAAAGTAGGGTAATCCTTCCAATACCTTATCTAAATACTTGGGTACTTGGCTCCTAAGTTGAGCCACCTCATGAGAGGAGACCTCATGCATATCTCCATCCCTTTGATTAGTATGAATAATAGGAGGGACCCTTAATTCAACCCTTTCACTCTTAACCTATGCATAGCAGGGAGGAATGAATCTTATTGCATATTTTAAATCAGTCCTTAAGCGTCACTCTACCTATTTAAAGCTTTCGCTTCCTCCAAACCAACTCCTCGGTTACTACTGTCCCTTAAGGGACCCTTTTTTAAAGTTTTTAGTTCATTTAAGTAGCACTCTGCCCCGTCAGCTACGCAGAGTTTGGGCTTATCAAGGCTTATCTAACTGAGTTTGGGCTTATCAAGGCTTATCTTACAGAGTCCGCCTGTACAACAAATAATCTGTTGACAATCATAATCAATCTATAGTCTCCCATCGTATGCTGATGTTTGAAAATAGAAGGGTAAATCTGCATAGATTGTTGTAAAAATCTGTGGATCTATCAACTTGTGGGATATAGTAGTCCAAAATTGCGAAAATGTTTGCAAAACTCGGATCGGATTACATAAGTAAATTGGGATTTTAGATAGTGAAAGTTGGGATATTGTGAAAGGGTTTTGTAAAGTAAAGTAAAGACTGTTGAACTCCGTCTGTAGGAAATAGCCTTATTAGTATTTGCTTGTTTGGCAGGATATCTGTAGTTGTTCGTATAAACTTTCTCCGAATGTCCGTGAATTGTGTGTTATGAATTTGGGTGTAGTAGTGATAGTGTAAGTGGATACAGCAGGAGTGGTGAATAGTGCTAGTAAATATTGGAGTGTCGACAAGAAGGAAGGAAGGGCAAGCGTGAGAGAGAAAGTTATTCATATCGGATGCCTAAACCCGTGTTGATGTCACTTTGTATTCCATCCGGGTAGCCCGTAAGCTAGCCTTCCCTCATTCCCAATTCCAACCGGGTAAAACTCATTTCACCCGGTGGAATGCTCACATCCCAATGTCCACTCTGCACAAAACCCACAGTAAAACAAGGGATACTGACTCTACTTACTCTAGACTACTTGAGGTAATATTATTATTATCATCATCCTCTTCCAACCACTCGCACTCCTTTCCGTAATATCATTTTATATTTATATCTTTTAAAACAAATGCGCATTAGGAAGCGGCCGTATCATACAAATAATCTCATAACAGAAATCATAACGGGTTATACCTACATTAACTTTATGCGTTGCATTATCTGCGGATGAATCACACTCACGGATGTTTAAACAAGAGGAAAACAAGGGTTCTGGTCTGGATTCATCAACTGTTTTTTAACTCAAGATTTAATTAATTTGTAGCAATAGAAAGTAAGAAATCATGAGGTAGATAGTAGAAACTGTCCACATTAAACCAACTCTTTAACCCAGATCTTCACAGGGAAATGGTTTAAACCTGGAAAAAATTGTCTCAAGATTAGCCCGAGTTTTTTCTCGAGCCAACCTTCTCGTTACATGCATGCATGCCTCCTCATCAAAAACTGTAAAAATGAAGGTAGTTTTGTCCGTGTTTGTTTATCTACTTTCATGTTTCCAATCCCACAAGTTAGTATGGAAAATGAGGATAAGGACAAGAGGATAAGAGGAAGATTAGACAGTAAAGGAAAGTGAGATCAAGTAGGCTTGTTTGATAATAATAATAATAATTCTACTAAGGAGGGATCAAAGAGCTGGAGATGAAAGGTGCTCTTACACTTTGTACTTGTTCCTTCTGGAATGACTTTGTGAGATTTGTTGTTAGGATTTACCAGTTGATGATTCAGTTTTTGAGGACTTTGCCTTCCCTTTATCTATGGTAAAAGTAGAGGCTGGCGTATTCCCAGGTTTTATTCCCCCCCGGAGGAATTATTTTGAAATTAGAAAAACTCAAGATAAGAGAGAGAGAGTTGATTTTATTTTGAGGTTGGAAAGAGGATTAAAGGGGAATTAAACCCGGAAATACGGTAGGAAAGACGTGGATATTATACAACCGGGTTGAGATATTAGGTAGAGGATGATGAGGCGGAGAGTGAGTGTTGGAAAACACCATTAATTCGGATAAATGTTGACTAAGTTGTTTTGATTGGGTTGAGAGGATTAGAGAGGAGAGGGCTCTTTGTTTATGGGATGACGAGGCCAGTTTTAGCTATTTCATTTAACCATACAATCCAATATTTCTGTCATCCAAATAACACCAAAACATTACATAATATGGGAGAGTTTTTATATATAAACCTGCCCGTTGTTGTCGTCCTATCTCGGGCTAAAACTCTGGAGTGGTTGAGGCTTTAAAATACACAGTAATAAAAGTACACCAGTCGAGTCTGGAATAAAAGTTGGGATTGGAGACAAAAAAAAACAACCTTTTTTACCATTTTACTCTCAAAGGTTACCTTTAGGTTGTTGTGTAACTCTTTTTTTTTAAAGTTGGTAAACGAAACCGTTTTTCTAAAGGATCACTTGCACTTGGTTAAAACTCGGTCAATGATAATATACATTTGATGTATTTTATGCTTAAGTTTGTGATACTTTTCTAATGTAGAGTATTTGCTTGACTTTATGGGAGAAAAGTACCAACGGCTAAGGGACTTTGTAAATACGTCAGTTATCCTATATCTTTGCCCATATACCGCGGCTTATATGTGTAAAAAAAGATGGTTTGAAGCATGTTTAACATGGGAGAGATACCCCTTTCAACATGTGAAGGATAGACGTGCGGCATGATTAGCGAGGGCGTCATATGGTCGAGGATGTAGGGTACGTTTTTACCACTACAATCAGGTAATGTTTTACCAGATTGTTTTTAATTTTAATAGTTTACGTATCCTAATAAATTCCAATGGCTATCCCAATTCCACACTTTGTATTTTTTTTACGGGGAGAAAATAAATATTCCGAGATGCGGTTCCCTTTATCTAAAGCTTTAAAATGAATACATATTTGGCAGGAAAGGAGAAGAATGAAAGGGATTTATTTGTGGCTGGGAAAGTCCGTAGTTTAGCTGGCCATTATTGTCACTCAAGGAAAGCTAAAGTTCCCCACCGTGTCTAGGAAAAGTTACGGACATTCATCCTCCTTCGTTGTATCTATTTCATCAAGCATAGAGCAGGGAAAGAATCCCATACAAGCACGTACATAAAGGCAGAAGGATAAAATAAGAAAGTGTCTGTCTCTGTAAAAAAGAGATAGGATGGTCAGAGGCAGACAGAGAGTGATAAGACAGGAGCCAAGTTTCTGAAACTAACTCCCATCTCAAGATTCCTTTGTCCAGGGTTCTTCACGGGTTTCCATCCTCAAACCCCGAATTCCATAACCACAACCCGGATCCTTGCATCCGCTAAACCAGCTTTGTATAATTCGGGTAGTTGTAACGAGTAAGAAACCCAGCTTAAAACTTCCAGTTCTATCCCACAAACCCGAACTACCCGGCTTAGGAAATGGGGCTCGGACTTTGTGGATGATCCCTTCTATGTACACTCCGTGTAATAATAATGCACTGCTATTGTCTACTTACCCGAACTAGCCATCACATTCCCATCCATCTCCCTCCAACACCCATCTTAGCCCCATCTTTTTCCTCACTGTCTTTCCTGACGATCACTACTGCCACTGTTTTTGTTGGAGAAAGTACATAGAATAAGAAGGAGAGTCATGGAGGAAATAGGATGGCTGTTATAAAATAGTAGTAGGTACATGCATGCATATTATTATTAGTAATAGGTTGTTGGTGAAATATAAATCCCTTCAGTAGTGACTGGGTTGGGCGGCTCCTTGGGCTAAAAAGCATGTGTTTGTGGGAGATAAAATTTTAATTTGGACAGGGACATGGGCCAAGAACTGCATAAGTAGGTTGGTTACTTTAAGACTACAGCTTATCCTGCCCCTTGGTCTCTTTTTACTTGGGAAGTTAAGGTAGCAGGGATGTTTGGAGGTTTAGGACGGGAGTACACATTATTATTATAACACATCCTATCTAGACTTAGACAAGGGAATAATAGTTTTGCAATTTGCAACATGAACAGTTTTCATCCTAAAAGGATGGAGAAGGTCTAGTTTATGTTTGTGTGTGTTTAGGTAGAATAATAGCATGAATACATTTATTTATGTTGAGCCCGGTTGTTAAAAGAAATACTTTGGGTTAGCCAAGCATGATTTTTACTACTTTGGACATATTTTTCCCCTCACTAACTACTCATCTACTACTACTTATGCTCCTACTACCTACTACTACTACTACTACTACTGCTACTACTACTAATACTCCTACTACTACTGTTGCTACTACTACCTACTACTACTACTACCACTACTACTACTGCTACTACTACTAATACTCCTACTACTACTTATGCTACTACTACCTACTACTACTTATGCTACTACTACCTACTACTACTACTACTACTACTACTACTACTACTACTTCTACCACTACTCCAACTACCAAAGAAAATATAAAGTAGTTTTACGACGTTGAAGGATACTCCGGTTGAGACGGATGGATACCTGTCTACTTTTTCCAACATCAGAAAGTAGTTAGCTTTGTATTAGAAAAAAGTATTCCCAAGCTGGTCTGCTTTCCTTCCTTGAATATTACATACGTACGAACGAAGATACAATTAGGGGGTCCTACTCCAGTAGTGGAAATAAACTTACCTTGTAGTTCCACTAGTGTAGTAGTAGTAGTAGTAGTAGTAGTAGTAGTAGTAGTCGTGGGGGGGGGGGGGAACGTGACCATGACAACGGGCGGATGTCCGATGGATGATGAGGCAAGAGATGTATGTATTATTGGTGGTGGAAAGCCCGGGTGAGTGAGTGGCAGAAAGGGCGTGTTAGGAAATGACTGGTGGCCATGTTAGTGGTCATTACCCGGGTAGAAGCGCATGTTCCCAGGTTAGCTGCTGGCTCGCTTGCATCAGCATCACCCGCACTTTTTATTCACCAAACATCCCCCAATTCCAATCGATCCGGGTTCTCTGGTCTCTCCATCCACATACTACTCCATCCATTATTATATTATTACTCTATCTCTGCATAAGAAACAAGGATCTTCCCAAGACTTTTCCTTCCTTGCTCTTCCCAAAAAAAATGTAGCTGGATAGAAAGCAATAAAGACAACATTTACTTATTCATCCCTTTTTTTTCACCCACAGAACCAACCGAACCGACCACCGCAGAACCATTCCCCAAAAAAAATCCTATCCACTACAATCCTAACTAGTTGTACATGTTTGTAACTAATCTGGAGATATTCCCAATATTATTACCACTTTTATGAAACACAACTACCTAAAATACACACTATTTCCAATCCGTTTGGTATTAATGAGTTATTTAGCATTAAAATAGGATACCGCTCTACTGCTATAATTGATCGTATTGTATTTTATATTGGGGAGCATATAAAGCATACAAAAATAGAGGCACTTAGCCGTCTATTCTGCTCGTATTTATGATCAAAATTGTTATTTCTGTTATAGGTAAAACAGCAAGCACCAGAAAAACCTTGTACTATTTTAAATCCAGCTTGTGGCATAAGAACAGGGTTCTTGCTAATTGTACAGCAGAATAGGGTTTAGTTATTTTATGGTGAAGAAAGTCAGGAGAGCGTGGGAGTTAGTGGGTCGGCTAGGTGTAGAATTGTATGTTAGATAACCTTTATAATTATATTATAATCTGCCATTGATGTGATAAACACTTGTAGGGATTTCTACTTAATGAACAGTAGGTTATAAATCCTTAAACATAAGTTGTTCTGTTTGAAGATGAAGAATGGAACTTCTTCTTCTAAATTAGTCAACACTTTATCCAATTAAAAGTGAAACATTCAACTGTTGAGAATCAGAGAAAACTATTAACAAAGTTGCTTACAACTTCTGATTTTAACTGACAATGTCCAACTACCTACTATGTATTATTATTACTACTACTACTACTACTACTACTACTACCACTACTACTATTAATACTATTACTACTACTACTACTACTACTACTACTATATGACTTTTATTTTAATATTCATCTTCCTCGTAAGTATTATTTCCCTCTGCTACTCCTCCATTACTCTCATACTTTGGGGTAGTTGTAGGGAAAGTATATGTAAGGTTGGCCTTGGCAAATAGGTTGGAAGACTCTCTTAAAGATGAATGAAGATCTTGCCAACTTCTGTTCAAGTCTCAACTAAAACGTAAGTTATTATTACTAACCTACTCTACTTTAGGTTTACTGTTTTTACAAGGAAAGAGACTAGTTCAGATCACTATGGCTTGTATGATATCTACTTTTAGTTTATTATCATATTATAAAGTTGAGTTTTTTTACTACTACTACTACTACTTCTACTACTACTACTACTACTATACTATTACTACTACTACTACTACTACTACTACTACTGCTACTACAGCGTGCTACTGAACGATATTTATTATCTCCCCATCTACATTAGTTAGCATAACCCTCGTAACAACTTTCTCCCTGGAATAATATTACCAATCTTCATGCTACGTGGATACTTTTTTACGCCTTAAACTACTGGAAACAGCAAACTGGTTGAGTAAAGGTGTCACTAGAGTTAATAAAGTTGGATGAAATAGAAAAAAGACTCAAAGGTTAGTTGCAAACAACCTAAAATCCTGCTAAATATCCCTACTACTTACACAGCCTGTGAGATAAAGGCCTTTGTTTCCATAATCCATATTAAATTCTGATTTTTCCCATCCCATAAAATGCTCCTACCTAAAGTCTCAAAGTTCCTTACCCCTTGAACTAAGTTTGTTAATTGGAAGTAATAAAGAAGCCGGGCTTTAGCTAATGAATGGAACATCCTAAAAGTTGGTTGGGATCTATAAAATTTAATGACTGCCAAGGGCATCTGAGTCCTATCTTGAAGGGGCAACAGGTAGCAGATAGACTTCACTTATTTAAACACTTCATCTCCCGAAAAAGAGCTCCCTTCTACGTCCTTTCACACCACCTTACCTTAATACCTCCTTGACTCACCTCCTAATATTATTAATATTAACCATAAAACGTCCAGCATCCATCATCCGATAACGTTGTACTTGGAAAAAACCCATTTTACCTGAAACAAAAGAAAGTAGACGGTGTAACCTGTTACTTCCAACCAAACCACATGTACTTTTGCATAACCATTTCACGTTTTGGTCTATCTGCATCCCTGGAATAACTCTCAGTCAACTAAACTTCTGGTTCATTTCATATAATAAAATAAACCCTGACAACAAACAAACTTTATTCACAAACTTAACCTTAATAATAAAACGGGCTTCATATAAACTTTAGGAATAAGCTTTGTTTTTAGTCAAACAATGAACTTTTTAGTTTCAATCGTTTGTAAAAACAAATGGGGATACAACAAATACACGAATGTGCTAACCTTACAGGGTGGAATATATAATAATAATAAAGGATACCGTATGTCTGGAATGGTGGCCCCAATTATAATTGCATGTTGAATTTGACCAAAATAAAACAAACAGGCTAATTAGAAGCCCGGGCCACTACTGGAGACAATAGGGTAGAAATAAATGTAGGAATTGTTTTTAATTTGTAGTTCTGAAGAACCTTGCAAAGCACGCTGAGCTTTGAAGACCACAACTTTTTTTAAAACGATGAAATGATTAAAGAAAAAAGTTTTAAAAAATATAGTACAGGTTAAAATGTAGAGGCTGGTATGGAATAGAATGGAAGATGAAAGTAAAAAGTAAACCGGGTTTTGAAGGATGAATTGAACAAGTGGCAAGTGGCTGTGTTCTCTTTGTAATTTATTGTAAAGAAGTTGCGAAATACTTACCTGTTTCCCTATCAATCCCACACGCTGGTTTGGTTTACTTTTCAAATATAAAGTAGGTATATTTTGACACCTCAATAAATAAAGGCATCTTGTAGCAGCTTTTAGGGGTTTTTTTAATCCCTTTTTTAACTCTCGACATGAATAATCAGGGGTGGAAATTAATTGGGGTTTTTTTATATACAGAAGTACGGCTAACTATGAAGCCTAGATATACCTGTACTTCCTAGCGCAATCCTTCTCCTTTTTTTTACAATGGTTGGTCATTTAGCAATGAGACTGGACTGGAATTACGGCAGCTATCTTCCAAATATTGATTGCAATTGTAGTTAAAGTTACGAACAGGTTCCCCAATACCTGAACTATTTAGTAATGCTGCTAATTCCAGAAAAAACTAACTAAACGCATCAAAAAACTAGCCATGGTTGATTCGATTAACTCGATGAATGAATGAATACCTGAAAGGTATCAGTATCCCTGTTTTTATGACAGGTAGGGACAAAGTAAATCCCATTTCGGGTTGATTTACACCATTTTCCGCCTCAATTTCAGTTCATTTGTTCATATTATGTGGAAAAAATGGAAGCGTGAGTGAAGTACTTTGTAACAAGATATCCCTACAGGCTTGTGAGCTTGCTTGCTTGGTGTGTATTTATTTAAGGGTGGATTTTAAGGGTTAGTTTAGCTTCAGCAGGTGGACTTATTGTTCCCTTTTTTTCTAATTTCTACCAATGAATAGACCAGCCTCTGGCCGTGTAATCTGAACCGATCTACACGAGGACAAGTACTCGTTAGTCAAATAATTGAATCCTCGACCAAACCTATCAATAGTTTTGCTCGGAATGAATGAGAAAAAGGGTGATTTTTACCCAAAAAAAAGGTAAGTATCTTTGGCATGTAGGGTGGTGTGACTTTGGGTCGGATTCTCTCACTTTATCATAACCCGAACGGCTATTCTGTTTATCTACTGGAGTAATTTTGGGTAAAAAAGTGCAAACAAAAACAAACACCTCTCCACTTAATCTGACAGGGCTTATTTATTTATAGACATAATAATAATAGCTCAAGTGCAAGTAAACCACTGTGTAGGTATTCAGTTTTATTTAATACGGATATCTTGCAGTTTTGGTGTAGTTAGATGGGATTTTAGCATGGTTTTTGGAGATTTTATTAATCCATCTTATGATGTTTTACAATTAGCATCAAAATTAGTTATTAATTATAAAGAAAAAGGGGTTTTAAAAGTTGTTCCGGTTAAAAGTTGGGTCATGCAGTTAGCAGATAAAATATAAATTTCCAGGCAAGAGATCTTCAATAAAATGCAACTAGATATATTGTTTTCCCCGCATCGGTTTCCAATTCATTTCATGTTTTTCTCGACCACTTCTTTCTAAGGATATACAATTTATTTGTCAAGTCATGTGAGAGTAAAGTGAAGCTGGAGGAAATGTATTATTCCTATCGTTTTATCCACTATCCAGTAAACCTACAGTTCTTCCGGGTGATGTCTTGTTTTATTGTTGATTGGAAAAGTATATGAGACATATTAAGTTTTAAACGGGATGGAGGAAAGAGGAACAGGTCCTCTACTACTATTACTATTACTACTACTACTACTACTACTACTACTACTACTACTTCTACCAACACTACTATGCTGCTACTATTACTACTACTACTACTACTACTACTACTACTTCTACTACTACTGCAACTACTGCCGCTACTACTACTACTACTACTACTACTACTACTGCTGCCGCTACTACTACTACTTCTACTGCCACTACTTTTACAACTTCTACTGGTAGTTCCCTATACCCTTAAACTTACCTTCGATAATCTCGTGGGCAGATAAGGAAGAGCCTTAAGGAATGTAATTTCTGTGTTTCCTTGTTCTTTTATTTATATTTCGGACGAGTTGTTAAAGGGTGAAATGACTGGATATGTATAGAAGATGAGATGGGAATTGGAATTGGATGGAGGAATGAACTCCGACTTTATGCCCATCTCGGATGGATATTGAGAGGAAGCATAAAACTCGGTTGATCCACCCAAAACAAGGCAAACCTGATGTGATCTTTTGTCGGTTTTTATGTCCACATTCCAATCCAATAATATAAAAAAAGCTCTCTGTATCCATCTCTTACTGCCGTAAACTCGAGGGATATTTGTCTATTCCACATCCTCAAAACCAAATACATAGTCATACATCGGCCAACTCTTCTACCCGGACAGACAGAGAAAGAGCAAAGGCCAAAAAAAATATAGAAAAAGGGTTATGAGGACAAGGAATGGACATTTTATTTTATAGCACGGGATTTTACGAGAAGCCCCTTATTCCCAGCACTTTCCCCCCTTCCCATACACATTTCTATACTCCTAGGTACTTTATTTCACTACAAACTAACTACAGCTTTACCCTGCGTTCAAGACACATTTTACTGGTCAATCCATTAGATTTATTTACAACCTTGGACTACACAAGAGAGAGAGATAGCTCGGCAGAAAAAGAGACAATATCTCAGAGAATGAATTACAATTTGCAGTCCCATACACCCAAAATAACAAATGGAAAGAACCAAGTAGAAAAAAGTGGATGGAAAGAGTTTAAAATAAAAAAAAGGAGGATAAAAAAAACTGTACAAAAGTAAAGTTTTGATTCTCATGAGAGATGATCCCTTGTAAGTTTTCAGATGTGGAAAAATGGAAAAGGGTCAACAACATGGACTTACAACCATAAAAAAAATAGCACAACATTACCCTTAACCTGTAACCCAGGTCCTTTAAGCCTTTATATCCTCCTATTTGATGAAAAAAACCCCAACTTGTACCAGTTACATTCATTTGGCAGATTAAAAGTGTAAAATAAACTATGTTCTGCTAAAAAGGGACGAGAGAAGTTGGATTCTTTATACTTTTATTATTTTTGGTCAGACTTTTTGCTTCTGAAAACCATAAGGCTGCTGGTTGGTTTGGACGAGCGGATTTAACCGTTAACCCTTTCTTTTTTGGTTGGAATTCTTTATAGAATAGTGGGAATGTTTCTTGAATAGGATTCATTTCAAGTCACCGAGTCCTTTTTTAATTCCAATAAAGTATAATATATCTGGGGAAGGTATGGATGGGTAGAGGTGGCTGGCCTTGGTGTACCCTTTAAATAAAACCCTTTAAAATATAATGTAATTTTAGTATCAGTTGGAAAGGCTTGGGTTACCTTATGGCTAAAGTAATGGATTTATTGAAGTTGGAGAAATGGATACTTTTAACCTTTTTTGTGGGCCTTTTATATCATTTTATTAAGGAGAGCTGGACAAGTTCTCACGTAGGGAAGTTTGGCCAAACTTACTTGTCTTTGTTTGTCACAGGATCCAACTTTGGTTTCTCACATGAGAAAAAAATTGTCCTTCAAAAGTTAGTCTTGCTAATGTTCACGACATTAGCAAGAAGATCGGCTACTTTGAACATCCTTTGGTTCAGGAGGTTACTTCAAGTGTTTTATTCTACAAATCTTTAGAAATTACTGTATTTCCCGTTTTAATTCCTCCCCCGGAATAACTCCCCCTCCGGTTTAATTCCCCTCTACCTTTCCATGTTAGGAGTCCTATCTTGTCCATGTTAATGGAATTTCTAATTTTCCCTTCGAAGTTATAAAGCCCCTGGGGAATTAAAACAGGAAATACGGGGTTCCTGAAACAGTCTCAATTAACTTGCGTAAAATTCTCAAAGGGTTATAAGAATAAAGATAAAGAAATAGAGGTATTTAGGCTTCAACTCGGAAAGGGCAGGTCGTGGCTATTTTACAATTAAAAAATATAATATTTCGGACCAGGGGGCCCTGAAAAAACAAAGAAAAAGTTCTAATTTCGAGTTGGAAAAATTGCTAATTTAATTTATGGATTGCAAGGCCAGGCAGAATGCTAAGAAATGTTCCTTTCCAGCTCTCTTTTTCTTCGTAGTCTTGTTTGTTGTTGACGAACCTCGTCCAACGTTGACTAATATTGATTGATATTGGATGAGAAGAGTGGTGGTGGTGGTGGTGGTGGTGTTGTGAGAGTGTTGTCTGTATTGGGATCGGGAATTACAACAGGGTCCCATTATTGGACAAGTATTAATGGCCCAACAACCAGCCACTGTACCGTTCTAAACTCTCCATATCTCTCTGTCCTCCTCAGATCTGATTTAAAAGCTTACAAAGCCATACACAAACAACATCTCTTCCAAGACCTGTAAAAAAACCTCCAGTTTTTTTGCATTGGTTAGATTCCCATCCCGTTTTCCAGTTCCACTTACAGTCTACTGAGTAAAGTAAAGTAGTGTGTCCGCATTGTAAAATTTTCCATCTAGATCTCAATCTCATTCCCTGATACGGCAAAAAAAAACTACACAAAAAAATTACAATTCACCAAGTGCACTTTTGTCAGCTGAAACCCGAAAAGACGGCTCTTCTTCTGTGGCAAAAGTCTTGGGAATGAGAAATGATACAGATCCTGAAAAACAAAAGACCTATCGATATCTACAAATAACCCCGATTGTTCATACCTTATCTGCATAAAGTAAAGACAGGGTAGGAAGGAGCTGGATTGGGGGAAAGGACGTCTAAAAAAATACTTTGTCTACTGTTAGAAAACAGAACTACGGATATGCATACTTATGCAGCATTTATCAACCTCATTCTCAAGGTAGACAAGGACTAATTCGTGCTAGAAAGAGGTATTTTAACCTGTAATTAAATAGAAAATACAGCAGTAACTTTTGCTATCAAGATGCCCAGTATTATGTTGTGTTTTTTAGCCTAATTATAAAAATTAGCTTGTCCTACTTTATCCTCCCCTCCTACCTGTAGACACCCATTCTTCCCAAGCCAAAGAAAGATTCCAATAAAGTTCCCTTGTGAAAGGAATCCGGGAGTTGGCGTAAATGTTTCCATGTTTTGTACATTTCGTTACTCCCAAGAACACGACACGTTCCTTCATGTCAATTTGAGGATCTAGGAAGTAACTCTTTGGCGAGGAATGTCTTATCTGTCAGGGATAAACCTCTCCTTATTACCGATACCTGGAAAGAGTATTTTATCCACCAAAAGTAGAGCTTAATCTACGGTTTATACCTTCCCAGAGGTGCATGGTTGTGGCTCTAATTGCCGAGGATGATTTAGTTAATTGTTAGGACTTAACCGAAAGACCCAACCAATTCTGGGTTCTTCGGTGGTTGGTAGGATTATAAACTAAAGTAAGCCGGTAGTTTTAGTTCCGGTTGTAAAGAGGATTAACTTGTTGGTTTCTTGTAACTTCCCCTCACAATAACTGGGATCAGTCATTATGAGGATTCATAAAGATCCTCGTCCTCATTACTTCTTCTCCTTATTCTGCATTTGTGGGGAGGCATTTCCAGAGTGGAATTTAATTCCTGGAACATAATAAAGATTAGGGTAGAATGTGGGATGTCAACGAGATGGGATGACAATTATTACCTTTGTTCACCTCATTTTAAGGACAATTAACGACATAATTGTTCCTTAACAATGAACAGTCTGAGGAGTTTATACCTAATTTATTATTCTAAAGGCTCGTCAAGGAAGGAAGGCTCCCTTTCCATACCTTTTTATCCCTTTAGGATATTTTATATGGAAGGGTTACTGAATTCTTCTTGCAAAGCTGCTGCTACTTCTGTTGAATAAAGTATGAGTAATAAGATTGGCAAGTTTACGGAGAATTCCAGGTATTTCCCCCTTTCCAATCATTTGTCTCTAGCTTAGGGATGGATTAGACGGCTTTACTTATTTGTTAAGTTTGTACTACAATTCTTGCATTGTGATTGTAAGGCAAACTAAACGAATAAAGTCACTCCGCATGATTTCCTGTGGTATTTATTTACCATATCCCGACAATAAGTGATTGTCAACTCAGTTCTTATTATAATTCCGATATTTAAACTTGACTAGCGTAACGTGTATCTCTGAAATAGAGCCCGGGCTGCTAGTATTCCTCTCTGTGGGGTTTGACCGTTACTTTTAATTAATTGAATAGGTCAAGGCTACTATTTTAAAGGTGTTTGTAATGGAATTGAGCTTTATTTATTTTCCATCCGGTTGATCATAATCCGAAAGTTAAGGTAGGACCGTCCATTGATATTTTTACTGCATTTCCTTGTTAAACATAGACCACATGGATACACGCTTTAAATAATATTTTTAACATCAGCTTCAGCTACGAATGTATCGTATAATAATAATAATAATACATACGCTACGTTACTTTACGCTTGAAGGCACAACAATTTCGTTTACTTCACCTTCCCATATGCTGAATGCTGGTTTGGCTACGTCTAGCCTACTTTCCTTATTTATTTTGGTTTATTTTCTCACTCTATTACTGAGATTTGTTTTTGGAAATGGAATTTTAACTTTTATATGCAACCGCAATAGTTTTGATCTTTTCTATAATAAAATAATAATACTGGATGCAAAGGCAGACTATTTCTGGATCCGGTTTGTTACACTACTACTACTACTTCTACTACTACTACTACTGCTGCTGCTACTACTACTACTACTATTACTACTACTACTATTACTACTACTATTACTACTACTACTATTACTACTACTATTACTACTACTACTACTACTATTACTACTACCACTACTAATACTACTACTACTACTACCACTACTACTACTACCACTACTACTACTACTACTACGCTGACTTCTACGATGACTACTCGTTCATGGAGAAAGGAAGTAAAGTGGAAAGAAGTCGGGAGATTGGTTTTGGTATTTTGGACAGAATGAATATGGGATTTTCCTATTATGACTAGTTGACTAGTTATTGGTTGGTTGTAGTAGCGGCGGCTGCTGCTTATTTTTATGCATCAACGTACTCCTCCACTCAACATAATAATAGTCGGGTAGCATAGTATAATCCTGCCTCAGCTCGGATATAATGGACTCGCAGTTTGTTCAATCAAAAAACAAATAACCTGCCAATAAAAATAATAAGGTTTTAGTCTCAGGCGAGCGGGTGGATTTGCCACAGGATGATAACCGAAAAAGACAAGAGAATCAGTCCCGGTGATCCATCTTCCTAATCCGCACTTCCCCCCTCTCCCAGCCCCCACCCACTTGGATAGAAATATAACCAACATCTAGTTAGACCATTCCGGAGGAATAGTAATAGTAGTTACAATAGTAATGGTAGTAAATGGTAGTAAAAGTAATAGACATCATGTTATAGCTCCTATGCATGTATATTTAAGCCCAGTGAGATCTCTCTTCTAGAAGGAGCAGGAGAGAGAAAGCCCTTTCTCAGCAATAATAATCCCCAGGGTTACTTTGACTTGTTCGGACTCAGGGATAAATTATCAAGACTTTTTCTCTACTCCCTTCTTCCTACTTTTACTAGATCCCTTATTCTGCTCATTTTTGCTTGTAGTAGTATAATAGTAGCAGCATCAGCATCAGTCGTCGTACTTAGTAACTGCAGTTTAGTAGTAGTAGTAGTAATAGTAGTAGTAGTAGTAGTAGTAGTAGTAGTAGTAGGTTAAGAGTAGTAGCAGTAGTGTAAGAGCAGTAGTAGTAGTAGTAGCGGTAGTAGTAGTGTAAGAGTAGTAGTAGTGGTAGTAGTAGTAGTAGTAGTAGTAGTATTAGTAGTAGTAGTAGTAGTAGTAGGGGTAGTTAATAGCAGTACAGTTGTTAGTTGTGAGTAGTAACTCTCCAGCAGAGAGTTGCACTTTTCCTAACCCGTACTTTTTCCGATATTCTTAGATGGTTATTTTTTATGCTGACTCCACCAGCCTTTCTTAGCAGCCTAATTCATCACTCTTCATTTCGTAGTGGCCCCTCCCCTGAACCAAGACGGAAGAACAACCCCCATTTACATTAGTCTAGTGAAAGAAACCCTGTAGAAAGGACCAACTGATCAGCGGCTGCCCTCCTATACTTCTACTAATAAAAACATAACAAACTCACAAAGACCAACTTCTAATTAACCTTGGAAAATAAAGGGATTCTCTCCTTGGAAAAAAAAACTTGAGAGAAAAGAACCAAAGTAAGAAAAAGAAGGGCTTAAGGTTAAAAAAACAAGAGTAACTTGGGTTCTTCCTCAATTCTCTTCCGTTCTATTGGATTTTATGTATAATGAATGATAAGCTCTCTGTAGTTGTCCGACCAAAGTTAAAACTAGCTGGAGATATTAAACTTTACGTTTAAAAACCTTTTAGACAATTTTTACACTTTGAAAAGTACAATTTTTCCCATAAAAAGTAGCGGACGCATAGGATTAAAATCCAATAAGTAATAAAAGGCCAAGTCCGACCCTTTTTTGTTATCTCTCAACCGGAACAAGCCTTGTATGTTGTAAGTAACGTCCGTCGGGACCAACCTTGGAAGAATCCATCAACTGTCTGAGGAGCAATCTCTAATCTCCAAGAAGCCTGTTCACCCAACCAGAATCTGCCTCTCTTCTATATTCCTTTCTCAACTATACACACATTTACTTCCAATACAGCTCTTTTTTCTGTGAAAAACTCATTTTTTACATTCAGACCACGAAATGCAAATCTTGCTCTCTTCAAAGTCCATCCATCTAAGCCAGTCTGAATCGGCTAATTGCATTCTTTACTTTGCTCTTCTTTACTCAACTTTTACTACATACTTTTCCTCATCCTTTTCTCCCCAGAAAAAAAACCATATAAAACCCGCATGAACATCTGTATAACCCACACACTCTGTCATTTCTACATAATGTCAGCCAATGCTTCTTTCAAGTCTGACTGACATTTTCTAACGATACAGTTTTTCTCAATTGGAGAATAAATACCAGTGATTCCTCCAAGTTAGGTATGTCCCTTTACGAGCTTTATACCGTGTAGATGGGTTCGATATTATCTTAAATCCTGTTTTAATTCCCCTGGGGCTTTATTACTTCGAAGGGAGGATTAGAAATTGTATTAACATGGACAAGATAGGATTTATAATGTGGAAAGGTGGAGGGGAATTATTCCAGAGGGGGAATTATTCCGGGAAATAAGGAATATCTTAAATCCTCCTATCTCATCTCAATAAATAATCTAGTACCGTCTATTCTGGAATTATGTAAAGTTTTGATCTTGGTTAAATACTCCGTGCTGAATAGTAGCCTTGCTTGCCAAGTAAATTGACCATTTAAACCCAAAATAATTAAATACAGGACAGGAGGGGTACCTTTCGGGGATATGGGGTACGCAACACACACAGCATAAATATTTTACTGAGTGGATCATTCCTCGCAAACATCTACTTTATTATGTATAATTTAAACCCGAAAAAGTCTTAATCGTACAGAAATTGCAATTAAAAGTCCACATTGATGGAAAGTAAATACTGGGCTTGAGTCCGGACATAAAAAGAGATAAGCAAGCTGTAATAATTATGTATCTCACGGATGGATGCTGATGAATGGGGACAACCCAAACAAATACGAACTTAAAAGTTTACCTCCAGTAAAACTCTGTAAAAAAAAGGCGTACAGGTTGGGATAGGAAATGAAAGTATTAGCTATAATGCTTTGGTTAAACTTTCTCCCATCCAGTGCAGTGTAGGTAGGTATATTTCCCCATTGGTGTTGTTTGGATTAGAATATTTTTTCCCCACATTTATCAAGTGGACTTGAGATGTTTGCATGAATTAATCCAGATTAGGATTAGACAGGGAGTGATCAATGGGAGAGGACATGTTCAATGTTCATTTCACCATTCATCTCGTCCATCACATCACATACCTACCTCCTACCTACTCTTGTACTCTCTTATAAAATAGTTTATAGGTAGGTGGACGGATTAGATATCCATTCAGCGAAGGTAAACCACAGTCCCTCATTTGCATCCACTTGTAAAAAAAACCCCTTGCATGTTGGTTAAGTGAATAAATAGAATCCATTCATCTAGAGGAACAAATAGCCAGATGAGATGGACCACTTGGAAGTTTACGAACCGGATCAATTTGAACAACCTTTGCTTTTTAAAAATTCAGGATGATAATGAATGACCACATGAGGTTGTCCTCTCTAGGTTTTTTAGCACCGTTATTAATACGGATGTGGAATAAATACAATGGTGTGGTGACCGTGGAGGTTATCAGCATTCATTGTAATCCATCTAAAGCGATAACTTGATCTCCCCCTTTAAATAAAAAATTGAAGGAAGGATATATGGAAGAATTCCGAGTAATTTTGAGATAACGGGAGGAGAGAGGAACTCTGTTAAAAATGGGATCTCAAGTAGATCAAAAACACACACTTTATTATCCCTTTTATTTCAACTTATCTATTGAAAAACACGGCACGGGGGGAAATATTTTATAATCAGGGTGTTTATTTCTCTCATTTTATGCAATTATTGCGTCCATTATTTGGTTAGTTGGCTCTTTTCCAATGGAAATTAGTATTAAAATTATAAATAAACTTTTAAAAGTTTTGCTGGGTTATGACAAAAGTATAAAATTATCAGGTATTTCCCATACGGTATGTTTTTTTTACACTTTCTAAGATATTTTTCATTTTTTATAGCAAGTATTTTTTTACAACAAATCTCGATACAAAACTACCCTAAATCCTTGCCCATATTAATGCTGCCCTCGTTAATTAACCCGCACGCCCATCCTTTACATGTTAAAAGGAGTATCTCTCCCATGTTAAACGTGCTTCTAAACATCTTGTTTTGCATACATAATCCGCAGTATATGGGGGAGGATTTAAGGTAGTGACTGGATTAACAGTTAAAAGTCCCAAAATACCGGATGGTTGTTGATTCCTCGCCTATAAATTAACACCAGTTGGACCACGGCCGTAACTTAATCTTTGTTAATCCATCTTAATTTTTTCCCCCACTTTCGTTTTCATTTCATGCTTATTCCAAAGGTAAAACTGGATCCTGCCTAGGCGTAATTTACAGTTTAATAAATGTATCTATAATAATAAATGAGCCAGGTAGTTACCTATTAGTCTTCCTAAAGATCTTTTGTCTTCATACTTTCTACCTTTCTACAATCTCCCTTTCCCTTTTAGTTGTTGCTTCTACTCAACCCGGATCAATTAAACTCTAATTATTACGGCATCAGAAACTCCAACTCTACAAAAAATAGCAAAGAAATGAGACTCCACCAACATTCTTCCTGTAGAACTTACCATCTATAAATAAATACATAACAGCAAAGGGACTTCAATGGATCGATACATTCAAGTGGTCCTAAAACCCCTTGCTATTGTCCCAGGGTGACTTATATTATTATCCATTAGCCAGTTACTCTACAACCATTTCTCTTCAAGACAGCAGAAGGGTTTTATTAGCTCCTAACTAAGAAGATGTCAACGGACAAAAGTAAAGAAAAAGTAGGGATCCGTACCTTTTTTTTACTTATACAATGCACTACTTTTTTTTAAATAAATAAAAATCCAACCCTTTTACAATCCGTTTTTGCTCTCTCATCATCTCCGAATAAATATCTAGTAGGGCTGTCTCTACCTGCCCGATGTTCCTCTATAAAACTCCCTATAAAACTTGGGTATAATAATAACAACAGGACGTAGGTAGATACGTAGATTGGATCGGATGGGAACTTGAACAGGGATTCAATGGGGTTTTTTTCCTCGGACCTTTTGATAACTTTTTATGACACAGAACCTCATCTCATCGGCTCACCTGAGAAGGAAGGATCATTTATTTTGATCGAGGAAGTGAAATGAATTCAAACTCTATCAAAAAGGATTCCATCCAACCAACGAGGTATCTATCCATAAATGCTCGTATCTTTAGTAGGGAATGATCTTTAGGTCTTATGGTTTATTTTGGATGATGATGGACAACCCTTTTGATAGCTGAATCTCCAGGAAGAGTCTCACCAAAATTACAAAGGGTCCCCACCCTTTTCACACGATACTAATTCCCATCCTTGTGCCTGTCTTATCAAAGATTATTTTATAAAAAAAAGGACTCCAATTCCCCTTTTATCTTTTACAAATTTCATTTCATTAGCTGTAAGTTGGACTAACTTGAAAAGAGCTGAAGGATCTGGTGTGTCGTGTCTGTACTTCCTTGGATTTCGTGTAGTATTTATTATTTTTATGTGAGCCTTAGCGTGGAGTCTTTTAAACCTTTTTTCCAGTACCCTTAACCCTCACACGGATACCGCGGGTTGTATGTATATAAAAGATGTTTAACATGAGAGAGATACCCCTTTTAACATGTGGAGGATAGGTGTGCGGGAGAATTTAGGAGGGCGGTATATGGGAGAGGATTTAGGATACTTTTAAAATTGAGTTGCTCTTTCTTAAAGTGTTTCTTTATTTCAATTTCATTCATTTTATTTAATATAAATATGAAATTCGTAGATTATATTTGGTTGGTGGTTCATAAATTGCATGATTTCAATGACAGAAAGGCCCAGATCTGTGAGTTGTGAATTAAATAAGGTATTTTAATAAGGGACTTTTGCTTCTTCTGGATGGAATGGAGTTAATTTAACGTAAGTTATTTTTAAAAAGTGCATTTTTGCTCATTTCTAGCAGAACATACGGCATCTAAAATCTATTAAAACGACGACGAGGACAGCAGCCAAGCACAGCTCCCATATGCAATAAAGTATGGCAAACAAGTAGTAAAATGTGTGGAAATACTTTGCACTAAAGGAAAATTGCCATAGTTCCTATTTCAACTCCCCTGGGGAGTTATTGTTTCAAACAAAGTTTGTAAATCCGTTTAACACTAACTTATTGTAACTAGTGTGATGATAATTAAAGGTGGTTTTAACATGGGGAACTTATTCCTAAGCGGAGTTAAAATCGGGAATAAGGTAGCGTATTTCTCGTTTTAATGCCCAGAGGCTTTATTACTTCAAGGCAAAATGAGAAATTCTATTAAGACGTACAAGACAGGGCTTTAAACTGTTAACATGGGAAGTTAGAGAGTTAAACGGGGTGGGTGGGGGGGGGGGAGTTATTCCTAATCCTAGTGGGAGTTAAAATCGGGAATAAGGACTAAACTGTTAAGGTGTGAAGTGGGTCGGCGGAGTGAAGTAAAGTGTGTAAAGAGAAGGTAGGAGGAGTTGATTTGTCAACGTGAGATTTATGTCGTCCTGATAACAGGAACCAAAACCAAATAGGATGATTCCCTATAGTAATAAAATAATATATTATCCACCAACAGAACCCAAACCTTGTAAATTAAACATATCTTATGAGGTGCTCTGGTTTACAAAGGAAAATGCCAATAGGTTCACACTTGCTCTTACTCCCAGAATGATAAGTGGACATCTGAAGACTTTGTAAAGTAACTGGGACTCCCTTCTACTAAATTATAAGACAACATAACATGAGAGCTGATCGGTCGGTAAATCAGGAAATAAGTCTCAAAGAATAAAGTCAAATTTTAGGCTAGAGGAAAATTAACTCCCGATGTGCCACACCCCCTCATTTATTTTATGTAAACCTCCAACTCCTTCCACCCTATTCCTCTTTTAGCACTTACCAACTGCGGTAAAGGGTTGGGAGAGGGGTTTAGGTGAGAATTTAAACTACAATCTACGGGGAGCTACTGATCCCTGGTATAATTTACATTTGGGTTGTTATTGCTGAAGTTTTTTAAACCTGGAATTGGTATATTTAACTATAGGGTTGATTTAGATACCTTAAAGAGTGTGTAGGATAGGAGGAAATAGATCAAAGAGCCGGATAGATATTGACAAATGAACTTTTCAGGTATAACTTCCCCAAAACTAACAAACAACGTTTGGAGAATCCTTCTCACTCAATTTACACCTCGGCGTGTGAACTTTCCATGCTATTCCCGAAATTTGTATATCCTATTCTCTAGTTGGACTATCCATACCTTGAGAAATGTATTTTAGAAGTGCTGGGCTTCAGAATCAAACGACCGGCTCATCATCCAAGACCAATTAAAGTTAACGGGATTCATTGCCTGGTATTCTAATTTACCGGATTTCCCGATTTAATGCACCCGGATGAAGTATTTCCTCAAATTACATTGACATGGACAAGAAGATATGACTTTTAAGTTGGAAATGTAGTGGGGAATTAAACCGGGGGGAGTATTATTCCAGGGGGGAATTAAATGGAGAAATACGGTAGGGTTTTACCAACTTCCCAGGTTCCTTGCAGAACCTTACTTATGATTTCTATAGAAGTGCGGGTTATCTCGTGAAATGTCGACCAATCCTTATGGGAATTTATGCTCAGTTTTTTTAAAAAAAAACATGGAATAAAGGTTGGAAGGAACTATTAACGGGGAGACTGTAATTCCTAGATTTACGGTAGTAATAAAAGAAAGGACAACCTTATAAGTCTTGAGGTCCCTTTCTTTCATCTTATTTGTTCCCTCCGGTTCCTTTTTAAGCCTTCTTATTAATTTCTTACAATCGAGCCGTTCTAGTTGAGCCGATTCTTTGAAACGAGACCTTTCTCCGTCCAACGACTATTGATCTTTAGATCTCAATCTAATCCTTTGAAATTCAAGTAAAACGTATCCCATCATCATCATCATCCAACCCCAGAGCAATAAAGGAAGCCAAAAGGCTCCAAAAACTGTGAAAGTAAGGACGTAAAGTGAAAACAAGTTCCGGGTGATTTATTTGGTCGGCTGGTTTACCTTCTGTTGCATTGCACTCCATTCCATTCCATACATCTCTCCTGCCTTAACATATAAACAGAAAGATTGTGTGATTTCATGTCGACATTTTTCCCCATAAAGCATTCCTCTCTCTTTAACCAACTTCCGAAATGATGAAGGGATATCTACTTAATTTGAAATGTGGGCTTAAGTCTTACTCCTACAGACATACATACCTACTATTATCATCAAATACCGGTGAGATGATACCTAATTCCCAATAACCCAATATATACAAACATATACCAAATATACAGACTCATATACCCAATATACAAAAACATATACCAAATATCCACAAACATATACCAAATATCCACAAACATATACCAAATATCCACAAACATATACCAAATATCCACATACATATACCAAATATCCACAAACATATACCAAATACACACAAACATATTCCGAACCATATGGATAAATATGTATAGGACTGTTAGAAAGGAGGTTAAAGTTTCATTGTTGACTTTACTTTGGCTTTCCGGTTGACTTTGTTTTCTGTTGGGTTTTGTTGGAAAGTTCCCTATAACACTTCCTCTCTCTCTTCTGGTTTGCTATTTTATTATGCATGACTCTGGAATTTATTTTGGCTGTTCTGATAGATGCTAAAAGTAAGGTAAGGCCCGTGTGTATCTGGTTGATGAGATGGATAAATTGATTGGATGATGGTTGGTTGTGTGGCTAAAGATACGGACTACTTCTACGGAGTATACAACTTTTATACGAGGGTCTTGTTTGTCCATTCAGCTTTCTCTCCTTTTATCCTTGTTCGCTTAAATAAATTCGCGATGGATTAATTTCTGATGTTGGATGCTCCAGGCGGATTGGATTGGATGGTCGTTGTTGCGGTTGGGAAACCAGTTCATCACTCGGAGATCATCATCCACATCTATCCATCCTGGCCGTTAGTCCGTGGATGTAAATAGATTTACGAGGATTGCTTTCACCCCCCCCCCCTTTACCTTACCTCTACTTCTACTCTTACCTTTATATCTTTCTTATATCACTTTATTGTAAATACATTGTAGCATCAGCAGCTGTAGTAGTAGTAGTGGTAAGAGTAGTAGTAGTAGTAGTAGTAGTAGTAGTAGTAGTAGTAGTAGTAGAAGTAGTAGTAGTAGTAATATGCATAACTATGTAAAGTACCCAGGATGATCGGTGACATCGACTCTCTCTTTCTCTCCTCTCCTCATCTCTTGCTCAATCAAGATGAGCCTCTGATTTATGCGGATTTGATCCAGCTGAGTGATCCAAACCAACCAACCAACGGAATAGACAAACCAGACTAAAATTCGTACCAACCAACTAAAAAGTAGTGGAGGCTGAGGAAAGGTTGAGAAGAGTCTAACCACCAGACATGTTCATATCATGTGTGGTTGACTTTCACGCTTCCACACACGACGACAGGGATGACGAAGACTACACTCGACCAACTAAACCGGCACATCCCCATCTCTAACTACAACTATTTCCACAAAGAAAGTGTAGAGATGTTGAGGGAGAGACGGTTGTTATAATTATTAATTAGGCCTAGAGATGAGGAGAACGGCTCTTGGAATAATTTAACACAATTTATATCCTGCAAAGTGTTTAATTTTAATTATTTTTAGCTTCTGCTTTCCATTCTTTCTCAAAAAAGTTCAATTAAAGATGAAAAAATCAGGATAGATTCCATAAAAAGAAGAAGAACGGGTTTTGGCAATTATTCCTCTCCCTTTTTGAGTTTTGAGTAGAGCCAACCACCCGAAAGAGTTCCGTTGTAAGTCAGAAGGCTAGGTTACTGCTGCGATTAGATTTGGTAGAGAAAGTGTTGGAAGGACAGGTGGATATTGGGTGGCTGGTTGGTAATGATTTAGCAGTTGATGCTGATGTGATGTGGAGAAAGAAGTCAGTCATCCGATCTCTGAATCTGTGGATTTATTTCCATAGTGACTTCTCCCACTCGGCTAGCGATCTACATACATGCATCCTGCTTAACTCCACTTCATACTTGCACTTCTTGTGTGATAGTTTCATGAGTTGGGTCCAATTAGAGCCACCACTACCACCACACCATTTCCATCTCAAGGCACAATTATCACATGACACATGTGTGTGAAAAGAAATGACAGGAGAAAGGACTACTACATAACCTAGCCCCCCCCCCTCCCCAAACCACAAGAGAGGCCCCAGAGAGAGAGAGAGAGAGACAGAGTAAGCTAGAATTTAGAATCTGGCAGTTTAGAACCTGGAAATAACTACCAACTGGAAGTCAGGAAGTAGCAAGGGACTAATGTAAAAAGGACTAGAGTGACTAGTGACTCGAGAGATGAGAGAAAAGACTAGAGATAGATAGACAAGGGCACTCAAGGATCAAATCCACGGCTCACAAATCTCCCATCATGCATAGCATATCTTACCCGGGACAGGAGGACTTTGGGTGTGGAAGTTGCAAAAAAAATACGTGCATACTAACCAACAACCATCATCATCATCACGAAAACATTATCATAGTCATCCTCATCACTCTTAGTTCCAGCTTTATCCATTTTACTTTACATTTATGTACGGAGGATGTGAGTCTAGGTGTTGGGAGAAGGAGTTTTGCATGGAAGAACATGACGTATGACCTCAATGAATTCTTGATACTTTTTTCTTGTATTTTGGACGATTTTTTTTGTCATTTCAACCTTCCTTTTTTGTCATTTCAACCTTCCTTTTTTATCATGCAGAGTTGTGGAAATAAATACACACCCACGAGTAACCACCCACTTTTGGTGTGCAACACCCAATTTCTTGATATTGTTACTCGTACTTTGGGGTGTTACTTACTTCTAATTCTACTTCTAATTCTACTTCTACTTTTACTGCTACTTCTAATTCTACTTCTACTTCTACTACTACTACTTCTACCACAACTACTACTTCTACTACTAATACTACTACGACAATTACTACTACTACTACTACTACTACTACTAATACTTCTACGACAATTACTACTACTACTACTAATACTACTACTACTACTACTACGACGATTACTGATACTACTAATAATACTACTACGACGATAACTACTACTACTACTACTACTACTACTACTACTACTACTACTACTACTACTACTACTTAAGTAGATTGGAGAGGCTATTGAATTCTATAGTTTTAGGTAGGACCACCTTTAAAAGACAGCTAAATAGGTATAAATGCTACAATTAGTACAACAAAAGTGGGCTACAAAATCGGAAGGAGGCTTCCTATTAAACGGCATGCATTTGCCTTTTATAAGCAGAAGATATGGACAAGATCATAATCTCGTACATGTAGTTAATGGCCTGGATCCTTTAATAGAGAATAAATCACTTGATTTATAAAGTTAGATATGGAGTGAAAGAGTAAAGCCTTAGAGAACTAAATACTCTTGAGTGTAATCTATTGAAATGTGTTTAAAAAGCTTCTTAAATATCCCTTTGAACTAGCACAACTTCTGTTGGAGACTTAAATAATTAAAAGATAGGAGAAAGCAGCTTGTTGGCATTCCCATTTGATTTGAATAAACAAAGGACCAGCCTTTGATTGAGAAAGTGGAGAAAAGTGTGGTTAAACTGGAAAGGATTTATAATAATATCTCGTTTATAGATGAATCAAAGACATGTAGACATTACAAATGATATTACAAATAAAATACGATCATCTAGAACTTTGGGTAAAGCCCACTCAATGTGATCGAGTCAACAGGGCCTCACCTGCATTAATACCTTCTACCTGGCTACAGAATTTTGGACTTGTCAGGCTCAACTTAAATCTTCTACTTAAGAGGGGATTTAATTTCTTATTACATGCAGGCTCGTATTTGCAAGGGGCTTTCTGGTTTTTACTGGATAAAGGTTACTATTTTATAGGGGCTTTAAGGTTTCATTAGGTGGGGGCTACTATTTAACAGGGGATTTAATGTTTCATTAGGTGGGGGCTACTATTTAATAGGGGCTTTAAGGTTTCATTAGGTGGGGGCTACTATTAAAGAGGGGCTGTAATTGTTTATTAGAAGAGTTCTGTAATTCGATATGAAATATGATGTAAAGTATGAAAGATGTTGGTTTAGATGTATGAATTGTGTGTGGAACGGTTGGGTTTATAAGGTTGGATATTGGTGGAAGAGCTCTCTATCCATTTCCCATTGAACTTCAAACCCTTCCACTTCTCCAACATCAACTTTCTCCCTTTTTAACCCGTAAACAACTTTCCTTCCATTCATTTTAGACAAAGACTGAACTTTTATTTTTAAGTTTGGATTTTTTAGTAACATTTTTTACAAAGCCACAAAAAAGTGAAGCATATTGCCTGACCACAACAGTTTCTGTAAAACAATGGATTTTTCTACGTCCATAGCCTCTTTCTATGCATTTCTTTGGAAACAAGTCAACCTACTGAACTATACTGGGAACAGCGAAGGAATACAATGAATAGGACAATACAAGTTCAAGTTCAAGTTTAATGATTGTTTGGAGAGACAAAAAACATATTAACATGCCAATTATCAAATGACAAATGCTTCAGGTTTATCCAAATGCTGGGTCACTTTAATTGCCATTACAAAGGAAACGTTATTTATTAAAATATTTCAAGCTTTTTTAAATACAACTTCCGGTTGTTTTTTTCCCTAATAAATGATCCCAATTCTAATTTATACAAATCTTTCTAATTCCTATCCTATTTCCCGAATGATTAATTTACAGCTTACAGGTTTACAAAAATAATCACAGACACGTATCCTATGATTTATTTATGCAAGAAAGTCCTGCAGTTCCAATGTAAATTTCCTACAAGTGAATTAAAAGTGTGGATTTTGTGTCTGAGAATGTTTCTAGCAGTCGGTTCTATCCCTTTCCGTTTGTTGTAAGAATAGAGCGTTGTTTTTTGTATTTGTTGGGTGAAATGGGGTGGGCTTTACATATTTAAAATTCGGTTGGGTTACATTGTTTCTATTTTAGGAGAAGAAGATCAGAATTTATGAAGAGATGATTAAATGAACGGTGGGATAATGGAAATGTAAAATGAACCAACTCAGTCTTCTCATGAATACCTTAAGGAAAGACTATTTAGTATTAAGATTTATAGAAGAGTTGGGTTCAAAAAGTGGTAGGAAGTAGTAGGAATGGATAGTAGGAAATGACAGTGAAAGGGAGCCCGAGAGAGAAAAGGGACAACAAAGTAGGAAAGTAATAAAGTAAAAGTATAAGTTGTACTTGTACTTTATCCGTATTCCAGGAATCTAGTTTTGGTATTTAAAAGGTTTAGGTGGAATTATATCGGAAGAAGGAAGGAGTATAGGATTCTGTCTAGAGATGATGACGACCTTGAGAGGTATTTGACCCGGTAATTAATGAGGTTGAGGCAGGTCTGTCGGCTGGTTAATTACATGTTTTGCCAAGACTCAAGACTCAAAACTAAGACTCTTGTAGGCACAAGCTATACTTGTACTTTATGTAAGATTCATAGTTGGTACTGCGTGGGATGGCTGAGGTAGTTACTACTCCGTCCAACCAACCAACTCTCTCTCTCTCTCTTTCTCTCTATAACAAAATACATAAAGTAGTAAAGGAAAGGAGATCTTTCAACAGCGTCATAAATGTCTTCAAGTGTATAACTACTTATTAATAGCTCTACTTCTACTACCACTACTACCACTACTTATTAATAGCTCTACTTCTACTACCACTACTACTACTACTACTGCTACTACTACTACTACTACTACTACTACTACTACTACTCTTACTACTACTACTACTCTTACTACTACTTCTACAACTACTACTACTACTCTTACTACTACTTCTACTACTACTACTACTCTTACTACTACTTCTACAACTACTACCACTACTCTTACTACTGCTACTACTACTACGTCTACTACTACTACTACTCTTACTACTACTTCTACAACTACTACCACTACTCTTACTACTACTTCTACTACTACTACCATTCTACTTTCTCCTACTATTAAACGGTAAAGTATGTTTCGGAATAGGAAGTTTCAGCCCCAGTCTACTCATTTCGAGTAAATATTCCTCTTATCTACGGTTCTTCTGATGTTTTAATTTAATGTAAGCAAGACCTTCTTCGTCATCATCTTGAAGTCATTTCAATAAAGTCCAAAGGCTGCTTTGTTATTGATAACAAACTAAAACTGGATATGTTACCCATTTCTCCATCTGTATTTTCAAGTGAATGATGACTAATGATTGAAGGAAAGAAATGGGAGATTTGTTTAACATTAAAGCTTAGGAACTTCGAAAGGTAGTTGTCGTATGGATTAGTTTAGTTTAATATGAAGAGAAATTAGTCAATATCATTGAATTAAACTGTAACGTTCGTACTTAAATATCAAGAAACAGATTCAGATTTACCAAAGAGAACATCAAGCTCCACAATTTATTAGAATTCATTATGAAAACTACCCCAATTTACTTAATATGTTTATTAAAATACCGTTAATGGGCAAAATAATTATTCTGTTGTATAACGTACCGTATTTCCCGATTTAATCCTCTCTACCCCGAAATAATTCCCCCCCCCGGTACAATTTCCCCAGGGGAATTAAATCGGGAAATACGGTACTTTATAGAACTTAATTCCATACAAAAGAGGATAAATATGTGTAGGTAGGTTGGAGATATAATTTTGTTTAATGATATTACTATAGCTTGTAAAAGTGTAATAATTCCAACCTGCCTTTCCCTATCATTCCTCCACCTTCAATAAAATGCTCTAATAATCCACCCGATATTAAATACGTGTTAATAAAAACCGATTTTTAAAAGTCAAGACACAAAACCTTCCACCACCTTTCCATAAATTAGGTGTGAGTCGGTCAGATCAAGTTACTTTTTTTTCCACTAACGATAACAAAAGGAATGTAAAGGTCTGCCGGGTGTGTCGTTAGTCCTTGGATTATATTTAGTCCATCCATGGTTGTTTGTCTAGCTGGATTTGAAAGAGAGGAACCTGCTGGGTGGAAGATTGATTTCTCAATAATCGGCCCAGTGCAGTGCCAGTTCAATTCCACTATTCATTCCATTAGTAAACCTACCTACCTATCATGAATATAACTAACAATAGTATCTACACCAGAACCGGTTCCTTGGATTCATTCATAACCTCATCAACTCCCACCGCACTTCTTTTACTCCTTGGACAAAAAGTTGTAGTAAATGACGCTGGTTATGTAGTTAAAAACCGCATATTACAATTACAGCCCCTTATCCAACATTCCCTTGTTATATACTAATTATCTCACTCCAATTACTTGATAAAATTGACCATAAAACTCTGAAAAAACAGCTCGTAGGCAAAAAACCGTTATTTAAAACCATCCAAGTTGTGCAGTAGTTTTCTAACCTTAAAAAAATCAGTATAAATCCTCACAACTTTCACGAAAGTTGTGAACTTTGTTCTACCAAAGAATAATGCCAGCCCTTTTTAGATTAAACTCCATCAGATTGGAAGATTAGGTTCGTCTTGATACAGAAACGGTAACTGTGATGACTAATGTAATGTAATGGAAGGGCTGGATTGAGATTACTAATGGATAACCCTGCTTTAGCATTACATGTAAAAGCATCCGTCAAGCTTATATAAGATTCCCAACAAAGTTGACAACGACTTGCCCTTTACTTACACGAGTAAATTCATTTAAATCTTATGCTTTTAGGAGGATGCAGAGTCATAATAAGATAATTAGAGGGCAAGCGGACTGTCGCTCCGAGTTTTGACTTTCCTAGTTCAAATTTGGCTTGAATATTAAAGTAAATTAATAATATATTACTGAGTTGAACAGCCTACAACCAATCTGCATTACATTACATCACATTGTCTGTAGTTTTGTCTGCAATCTATTGCAATGTGTATTAGTTCCTATAAAGGGCTAGCCGATACTTAAACTTTGAGTAGACGAGTCAAATTTAATTGGAATGAAGGCAGGGAAGGGAGAGGGACAGTTCTGTGGGGTCTCCAAAACTCTGAAAACTTTAATGGAAGTTGGAGGATAATATTTATAATGAAAAAGTGTAGTAGTAGAGGTAGGTGGGAGGTTGTGATAATGATGAATGATAATAATATATGCATACACGCATGGATGGATGGACGTGGAAATAAATGGGTGGAGTCCATGTTGGAAGCGAATAATAATATAATGTCACCATGGAGACTCTCCTTACCAGTCTCCAGTTCCATTAGGACAATCTGTCCCCTTCTTCTTCATGGCAAATCCTTTTATTTCATGAGAGTTTCTACAAGTAGCTGAGTATTTCTTTCTAGTTTTAGTAGGAAAGTAGGGTCCGAAAAATACTCCCTTCTATCCAAACTACCAACTGACTCCCTTCTCCCTTATTTGAAGAAAAAATTGAGCATTTCCACTCAAAGTTTATAGAGCGGTAGGAACCTAGGTAATAGAAGTAGTGGCAGTAGTAGTAGTAGTAGTAGTAATAGTAGTATTAGTAGTAGTAGTAGTAGTAGTGTAAGAGTAGTAGTAGTAGTAGTAGTAGTGTAAGAGTAGTAGTAGTAGTAGTAGTAGTGTAAGAGTAGTAGTAGTAGAAGTAGTAGAATAGAATAAATAGTAGTAGTAGCGGTAGTAGTAGTAGAAGTAGTAGCGGTAGTAGTAGTGTAAGAGTAGTAGTAGTAGTAGTAGTGTAAGAGTAGTAGTAGTAGTAGTAGTGTAAGAGTAGTAGTAGTAGAAGTAGTAGAATAGAATAAATAGTAGTAGTAGCGGTAGTAGTAGCGGTAGTAGTAGTGTAAGAGTAGTAGTAGTAGTGGTAGTAGTAAAAGAATAGAAGAAATAGTAGTAGTACCAACTAAAAAAAACTCTGGACAATACTCAGCCGATACCCGGGTTCTGGCTCTCCTATAAATAGTGAATATTATGAAAGTGTGAATTATTCTGTTTTTCCCAACCAATCCTACATCCAATTTTCAACCCCTCTTTCCATTTCTCTCTCTCTCTGTGTCCGTCCGTCCGTGCCAGAAGGCAAGGCTAAATCCAAATGGTTTCCACTTTTATCTCTTTTTCCTCTTTTTATATATAAATAAATCATTTTTAACCCAACGACTAAGAAGGCCATTGGAGAGAATAGAGAACTACTTATCCTTACTATCATTTTGTAGAACTGAAATAAACACACAAAAACTAAACTTCATCCGTAAAACTACTGGAATATTTGAGTTGGTCATTTAAAAAAATATTATTTCCATCCCTCTAGTCTCTTTTTGGTGGATAATTACTTATCATTTTTGCATGATTCCCTTCCACAAAACACAACTACGTTTCTTTATCTTCGTTTTCCGAATTATGTGATTGTGTTGACTGATTTTATGCCTTTTTTGGAAATTATTTGGGAGAAAATGCTGAGGAAAGGCTGAAGTTAATTAAATTGTGCAGATAATATTCATCGAAATAAAAAATTCTCTTTCATGGAATATAAAAATAAGCAGAGGAGTAAAGAGGAAGCATGGAAAACTGCAACTTTAGATAAATTCACCGAAATAACTTGATTATTGTACCTGGGGGGAAAAGAACAGGATTCTAATCTAATCATTAATTCACTAATTAAATTAAAATTATTATAAACACTTATAAACACTTATTTCTACTACTACTACTATTACTACTACTACTACTACTACTATTACTACTACTACTACCACTACTCTTACTACTGCTACTACTACTACTACTAATTCTACTACTGCTACTACTACTAATTCTACTACTACTACTGCTACTACTACTAATTCTACTACTACTACTGCTACTACTACTACTACTACTACTACTACAACTACTATCTGAATTTCGTTTGGAAATAGCAGTACTTTTACTTATCCCAAATTTAGATAAACTTCTATACTCTGACTACATTGAAACTTGAGATAATCAATTACTAATCCTTCAAGGTTTAATCACTTCCACGATTACGTACTTTCATGTTCTTTTCCTCTCTGTTCTCCCCCAAGATATTAAATGGTATTCGTTATAAATAAAACATCTTATTATTAATTGGAGAGAAAGTGAAAAATAACTTTTATTACAAAAAGTACAATTAAAAAGACAGTTTTCGTATGTTTCTTTTATAAATCTATTCAAACAAATTGTTACTTTTAACCTAGATTAGATTCGCTAGTTGCTAAACAAGCAATTAATAGAACCATTTATCATTCCTTTGTCTTTTAATTTAATTCCAACGAGATATTTTACCTCTTCTTCACAAACTAACTTCATATTTGATGGCATATTGCTCTAATATTTTAATCTAAAACTTACATGCTTTACAAACGGATGCAACCTTATTCCTTCATCTTATATTCAATTTTAAGGCAGCTCTCTTCTAAACCTAAAATAATCCTGGAAATTGATCGGCACAACAACCAATAATAGTACTATTCTTTGCTTAGGCTTCTTCAAGTATGAAATTCCAAATTGGAAATTGTCATCGCATCGTTATAAATTCGATAAAAGTATAAGTATAAGTAGTAGTAGTAGCAGTAGTAGTAGTAGGAGTAGTAGTAGTAGTAGTAGTAGTAGTAGTAGTAGTAGTAGTAGTAGGAGCAATAGTAAAAGTAGTAGTAGTAGTAGTAGTAGTTGTAGTAGTAGTAGTAGTAACAGTAAAAATAGTAGTGGTAGCACTATTACCAAAAGTATTTTAAGGTAAGTCGATCTCAAGTTTTGCCCACTTAAAACGAGTAAACTTTCCTCCAACATTTCCCATCCCATCAGTGGAAGCCACAAAAGTAGCAATAATAATAACAGGTAGAAAGTGGATTGGATTGAAGTGTAATAAAAACATATCCATATTTCTGTTGTTTAGAAATAAAAAGTCAACGGGAAAAGTGGAATGGAAACTGGGTACAGAGAAAGAGGGGGGGGGGCTCCATCCATCCGATGGGGGTGCGAGTGGGAGGGACGAATTGAGTTTGACGGCCGAAATAATATTATTATTGTATTGCATCTTTCATCCTTCATATTCCGGTTTCTACATATACCTATTCGGACAAGAAGACCCGGGTGATAGGTGGAATACCCGGGTAGAATGTCCATACCTTCACATCATCCAGGATGGCAGACATTGCATTGTATTCTGCTGATGGTGATGATATTCTGATGATATGAATTCGATTCTTTCGGAGTCTTCCTCCTCCCGGGTGTCTCATGTCCCTTACCCGGTAGTTCCTATCCTCGCTTCCTTTTTTATTATTATTCTCTCCCGAATATTTCAACCAAGAGTGCAAATGTTATCCTTGTAGTTGGAGAGGAATGAAATATAAAATATTTTTCCATCTTTATCTAACCGAAAGATGATATCCCTGCTTTATTTTACAAGATCCCCTTTCCCCCTTATTTCTTCATCTTCATTCGATTGGATCTTGTTTGGAAGAGGGTTCTTGGTATATTGAAGATCATTCTATCGGAAAATCCCACCGTTGTGTTGGTTGGTCCTATAGTTAGTAAATGTATATCGAGCCAGAGAAAGAAAAGTACAACTGAAGTTCTACTCGGCTGTAACAGAATTAAGGGAAAACGGCTCAAAATTCTGGGATAAAAACCTTTCACTTTTAATCCACATAAATCTGCAGCATTTATTGATTAGAGACCAGGGCATACAAAAAGGGTAGGTAGCATTGGATTCAGTCTCGATCTTACTTATGTTAAGTAAATAAATTACGCTAGACAACTTTTACATTTTTCCTGTAAAAAGACCAGAACATTTCCAATTATTGGTTGCATTCTCGTGGAAATACTGGGAAATTAACCTGGGAAACTTCCTTTATAGTTCCAAGTAAAGGAAAGTTATCTAGCCTTGATTAAAGTTAAACTTTTCCACGTTATGGAAATGGAACGGGGTTTGGAGTCCGAACTTTAAAATGTTATGTTGGATGGAGGAATAAGGTTGGATGTTTTTATGTTTTGAGGTGAAGAGAGGGAGGATGTGTCCCAAGGAACTGAGCACTTACCCTTATCTTCTTACTTCATGGCAATTCTCACTCAGTTTATGAACGTCGGTTTATTGTTTCTCCCCGTATTTCTTGGTTATTTCAAGGAATTATGGTAAAAACTCGGCAAGGGATCATAAGACTTGACACAAAAGTCTGTAACTTTTACGTACTTCAAATATCTCTCTCTCTCTCTGGCAACATTTCTAACCAAATTGAACCAACACACTTTAAAATAACCTGGCTTTTTTTTAAGGCTTAAAAATAAATTGGACCGCTGTATATCCTTTAATAGTACTTTCTTTGAGTATTAGCATTTTTTTAAACTATCTAGGTAGTTCCTTCATACAAAACCTAGTGAATGGATGGATGGGTTGCAGTTTTGGGATGAGTATTTGTAAAACGGTAGGCGTATGTATGCCAACTTCTTTTAAGGTTTCAACTGCCCTACATATTTTTACTTTTGTCTTTGCTTCGTTAGGGAGTTGTAAATTCTAGTTGGACGCTTATGTCAAGGGGGAAAAGATAAGGTAAAGGATAAAAGAAATTGTTGGTATTTGTAGGGAAAGGTTGGTTGAAATTTAATTTACATAAATTATTATACCTCTTCACTTTATTTGAAGAAGCCTCTCTGGATTTTAAATTAAATTATTAATTGCTATAGTTTAGAATTATACGGATCAGAATTCAAGTGTTTGGGAAATGTTGAAAGCTTCGGGTTTTTTTGTGAGGATGTTCCTTAATTGATACAGTCCCCATTGCATTGGGAAGTATATTAAGCTAAATATGCCCCATTTTGCAGGTATTTTGATGAAAATCCTGTCTTCCTCCACATGGAGGAATTGATGGATCATTAATTTTAGTAATTTAAAAATAAAGAAGATTGTTGTATAATACTTTTTAACTATGTGGATAGAATGCCTAGGTATTTATTTAGTAGCAAAGGACCGGCTAATAATCCAATTAAAGTTATTACTGATTAGTTAAGTTGAGGTTTGGTGTGGGTGAATGGTTTTTAAATGAGGTGAAGTAGTTGTTTTTGTATTATTTTAAGTTGTTGATAAGTTTAATTTGTGAGTGTTGGTCCTCCTGTAAGGAAGAATGGTTTGGTTGGTGGAGTAGAAGTATTTGTCTAGCACTTACTTTCCATAGTTGGATTACAGAGGATGTTCCTCCTTGAGAAGTAAGTGTTGTTTGACCCAGTGAAGGAAGTAGTGCTAAGGTCAAAGACGTATGTAAATGAGAGTGAATTATGGCTCAACTTTGTCTGCATTTCCATTGCATCTTCCTCATTTGCATGCAAAACTACTCAACGCACGCCTTCAACTTTCTTCCCCTTAATAACATTAACCTACCACTACCATTTCTACTACTACTACTTCTACTACTACTACCACTACTACCACTACTACCACTACTACTACTACTACTACTAATATTACTACTACTACTACTATTGCTGCGACTACTACTACTATGCTACTACTACTACTATTACTATTGCTACTACTTCTACTTATATTAATACTACTACTACTGCTACTGCTACTACTACTACTACTGCTACTACTACTACCACTACTAATACTACTACTACTATTATTACTACTACTACTCCCACTACTACTACTATTACTAATATTACTACTACCACCACTACTACTACCACCACTACTATTACTGCTACTACTACTACTTATAATATTGGTTCTACTATCAGTACGACTGCTAATATTCTTGCTCCATAAATAGCAAAACTCCCTCAAGCCTCTCTATCTTCTATTCCTCCAAGGTTTGTTGGTTGATGAAAGTAGACCTGTTTTAATATAATTTTATAATCCTCCTTCGTCTCAATTCTGCTCATCCTCCCAGGTTTATTTTACTCCTACAAAATTCCCTACTATGTTAACGTGCAAGTGAGCAAGTCTAGTATTTTGGGTGTAAGTGAAAGTGAAGAGATAATACTTTCCAAATTACAATTAGCTGGCCTACAACCTCTATTTCAGCTTCACCATACACAAATATTATAAAGGAGCTACCAGTCTAGCACTTTTTACAATTTACTACTACTTACTTAATTTTACTTTCTATTTATTTCAGTCCTTCCAACTTCCTCACAATCTCAATTCAAAATTCTCAAAGAAATAACCTCGTGTTCTTTTACTTAACCTGGTTGTTTAAATTGTTAAAAAGTTGCTAAAAAAGGTCCTGAAAAAAATAAAAAAATACAGTAAAGTTGGAAATACTTTTAGAAATCTGAAATAAAAAATATTTCAAATAGTATTTCCGGAAATTACTCCCCCGGGGGAGTTAATTTTCAAAGCAAAAATCGAAAAAACTTTTAACTTTTAAAGGGAAGATAGGGCGACTTTTAATTTTTAATGTGGAAAGGATAGGGGGATTTTCTTCCAGGGGGGAGTAATTCAGGGGGGGGAGTAATTCAGGGGGGGGAGTAATTCAGGGGGGGAGTAATTCAGGGGGGGGGGAGTAACTTCCGGAAATAAACTCTGAAAAAATGGGATATGTATACTTATAATGCAAAACTTCCACTTCATAGGTCGGCTTTTTATGTTATTTTTAAATTCAGATTTGTGACAAAGTCTTAGGAAAAACGTTGCATGAAAGTTGTACTTTAATACGGGATTTTACACCTGGAAAAAAGTAGAAAGGATGAAGAGGATTGTTCTGATTTAAAGTACCCCCAAAAGCCGTAAAATGTTTATCTAATAAACATTAATTGAACTGTAGTTGTTTAGTGGAGGAGTGAGAAGTGTGTTTATTTTTCTCCCCGTATGTATGTATGAATATCTACATGTCGCACCTACTCAACTATGTATTTGAATCGGAATCGTAAAAACTAAACTCCTAAGCAGCTTTCCCTTCTATTCTTCTTTCCAACTAAACTACTTTTTCATCCATACGTTTTGTCTCAAGGGATCTGATGGAAATGAGAGGAGAAACTGGGAAGAAATAATTCTTTTTTATTCAACCCTAATCCTAATACCAGTAAACTGCTAAATAAGATGATGAAACTAGCGTAAATCTCCTAAATACAGTCTGGGCTAGAAGTTTCAAGGGTTAGACTATTTGAGAGACGCTTCCCTAATGAATTTACAGCCTCCGGACTACTATTAAATTATCTGGGGGTTTCCAAACTTAGTTTAAGCATAGAGCCATTATTTGTAAACTAACGGTAGGTAGTATGGCTGGTGTAATTCCGAGTATTTGATGATAAATATGATCTCTGGAGCTGTACATTCCCCCAACCAACCTGGCCCTGCCCAGCTTTCTTTCCTGGCTACCCATAATTGAATAATGTAGGGAAAAGGGTATAAAAAAACTGTATACTAAAAATGACGAATGTTCTTCCCGAATTGAATGGTTTGGGTGGAAATAAATGGTAGAGAAACTATGGTTGTTGTTAAAGGATGAAATCTGAGATCAAGCTTAAGCTGCCATTTTGATTTTTGATTGAACTGAGTAAGTGTGAGTGCTGCTGCAGTTTCCTATTATTTGAGTTAGGGAACGTTTTTTTTTGGGGAGGATTAGTCAACTTTTTCAGTATCGACGAGGGACCACCACCACCACGAAAAACATGCAGGAACGAAGACAGGATAATGTTTAAAAATGGATGGAAAATAAATGTCCCTTCCTAAATAGTTCCTACTTATAAACTCTGTCGCTAAAAATAAATAAGGGAAGGGAAGGGATGGATTTGTAATGCTGTTTGGAACCTCGGCTTTTATGTTTATTAGTTTTTTTTTTATCGGGTTGAATTGTAGAAAAGTTGAAGTAGGGATTTGCCTACGAGGAGGTCCCCTTTTTGGTCACTGACCCTTCCCTTCTTCACTTTACTTTACTTTACCTATAAGTTATAAAGCTTTCTGACTTATTTTTTATGCTTTAAAAATGTACGACAAGGTTCCCCCTAATACCCCTCCCCATTCCTTTGTAGAAAGATTATTTCCATACCAGAGTTGACTCTATAGCAGAAGAGGGATAGGGTAAGGCTACCTTGAAGGAAAATACGTATTGTCTCGAATAAAGTCGGGGAACACGGGGAATTTATCGGTTTTTACGGGTCAAATTTAACAAAATGAAATGGGGGTTGTGGGGTAGTTAAGGGGGGCAGTATTCGAGACGATAAGGTAAGTAAATGGGATTGTATGGAGTCAACTTTAACCTACCATTAAAAAAGGGGCAATGGATCAGAAAGGGCTACTATTCGAGAGGGACTGGATTTCCAGGATGTCTAGGATTTACTTACGGCAACTTTGTTTGTAGAAGTTTGAAGGATTCGTTTATTGAAAACTCGCTTATTTTGTGTAACTTTTCCATGTAGTCTGTACTATTTGAGTGGATGTGACTGAAAGTTGGGTAAATACTTTCAGAGTATTGTGTAGCATTTTTCCTTTTATATTCCAGACATTGAAAAGCCTGGAAATTAATATCAGAAGACGTAGACTTAAATAAACCAACAGTATCTAGATATTTGCACGCAATTAGTCCGCTCTAGTAAACATTAGTATATCATCCAAAGGATAAAAACATAACCATAAGCAAGAAAACAGGCTGCAACTTTATGAAAGTTAAACAAGCTAATTCCTATATGTTTGTATTAATATTTTGACAGAAAGAAGCCTGGAGTCGACATGCAGTGTGTAAGCAGTAAAAAAAACAAAGGAAAACACCGGACTTTTACTACCTGACTTGGTTAAAAAGTGGGAGGTATCGTGTATCAAAATAAATCTCAAGTTTTTATAGAGAATGCAGACAGTTCGGCCTATGATTAAAATAAGAGTAAAAAATCAATGGAAATCTAAATTGGCCAGTCACCCAATCCTCATTCGTCTCGTCTTTTTAGAAATGTTTCTAAAAACGTGACTTGGATACGGATTAAAGTCCATAAATAAATAGGAAGTAAGTGAACCACCGTTTTGTATATAAGACTTGGTGAATAAACAGAGAAATGTTTTATAGAGAGGAGGATGTCACTTGGGGAATTTTGCGTAGGAATTTCCCAGTGTTGATGAAAGTTTTAGGAAGCTCCTGAAAGCAAATTACCAATTCTGAACAACTGTATATCTCCGAATTACAGTTGCCCTCTTGTAGTAGCAATTTTTAGAGCCTAAACCCCTAAGAATCTAATACTAGCCCTGGTAGTACTATTTAGGAAATAGACGGTGACTTTAAGTACATGGAAATTTAAAAAACCCTGTCCTGCAACTCTCATTATTTACAGAAAAAACTAGCTAAAGTTGGGAAACTACTTGTAATAATGATACCCGGGTATTTGGAAGGTAGGAAGGAAGTGATGTGTTAATATATTAAACATGCTTTTGAGATTTCTGCATAGATTATGCATACAATAAGTATCTACATAAAGAAGCGTTGGATCGTAAGGTGGTTTGGTTGATCGGTAATCGTATTCATGATTGGTTTTTCATGTTGGTTTGTCAACGGAAAAACGGCGTTGATCGAGTGGCTTCTTCTTTCTACATGAATTGAAAGTGAGTGAATGAAAGACTGGTAATATTTATTATTTATGCTTACTACCACCAACAATTGACACTAATTCTAATACTACTACTACCACTACTACTTCTACTACTACTACTACTAGTACTACTACTGTGGCTACTACTACTACTACTTCTACTTCTACTGCAACTACTACTACTATTACTACAACTGCTGCTGCTGCTGCTACTACCACCACTACTACTACTACTACTATTACTACTACTAATACTATTACTATAATTATTACTACTACTACCACTCCTACGTACGAAGCTTTTAATATAATATTGGGTTGATTGATATGAAAGGGGGTGATGGGGATGATGATGGGTCAATAGTTGGGACAATGCCCTAGAGTCCTAACTGAATATTAGAGAAAGAGGAAGGATGGTTTGTGTAAAAGTGAAGGTTGTAGAGTAAATAGTGTAGTTGTTTGTAGTGGTGATCGATCCTAGCTGGCTAACCGGTCGTCTCAATGGCAACGCCTACTTATCGCCCAAACAAACGGCCCCCTTCACTTTCTAGATGAAGAGACCAGAAATATAAAAATAGCCTTAGCACTGCACAAAGTTAAAGGGAAAGGGTTTTCCACTTTATTGCAAATCCAATTCGAAGAAGGCATGTGTATCAAAAGATGCAAATAATAAACTCCGTCAATCTCTAAACTGCAGCCTTTGTTGCACAATTTACTGTCCAAAAATTTCAGAATTTAACGCTCGCTCGGGCTGGATTTTAGAATACATCGAAGTTTTGATCGTACACAAATCCACCGTCTTTACTCCCGTAATTTACCTTCAAACTAGCGTATTGCCATTATTAGCGTTTCCATTGTAAAATGTAATGGGGATTATTCTGCCAACCATAAGACTTTTGCGGTCATCTTTATTTGCAACAAACGCAGTTGGCGAATTAACATTTTACAACCGACGGTAGCAGATTGATGCAGATTCAGTATTTTTTTTACCGTCCTTGACGACAAAGGGGACCCTTTTATAATTTGAATACCTCAAGTAAAAATAATAATAGCCTGTACAGCTCACAATCAAGGCTATGACACTGCATATATTTTAGGCAATAGGAAAGTACAGTTTTTTGTCCGTTAGAGCCATTGGGACCCTTCTCAACTAGGAAGCTATGCAACAACTTTACTTTACAAAAGTATGGGATGCCATGGGAGGATTTTAATATTTTATAATGAGATGCAAGATGGTGATAATATTGAAAAGGTTTTAACGGCTGCCTTTCAAAGGCATAGGTTTCTATTTTTATTTAAATGGAAAAAAAGGAAACCCTACACACTTATATAACTACTTACTACTACTATTACTACTACTACTAATATTACTACTACTATTACTACTACTACTACTACTAATATTACTACTACTACTAATATTACTACTACTATTACTACTACTACTACTACTACTACTGCTATTGCTACTGGTACTACTACTACTACTACTACTACTACTGCTGTCACCACTACCACTACCATGTTTAAATTGAAAGAATGACAGCAGGTGTAAGGTTGAAGGTTTTATAATGACATGGAAATCAGCTCGATCTGGTCTGGACAAATGTATCTGTTAGGATAAAGATTCAACCCTAACTGAACACCTTTTTTATGCCTAAAAAGTAGACCGACCAATCCTTTTCAACTGAATGTAATAATGGTACAAGTAGAACTTTTTAAAGAATCCACCCCGTTTTTATCCCTTTTGAAATATTTATCTCAATTTATGTGCATATTCATTCGGGATTCCGAGGTTGGATTTTCTTTAGAATATCAAGCTAAAAAATGGAACCTTGCAATGCAATCCTTGGGTATTAATCTAAAAGAGGAGCTCAAGGTTGTAAAGTGAAGTAGAGTAATTTTATATTGCTACCTTAAATATTATTTTTAACAGGGGAATAGTTTCAATTTCGCCTGGAAAAATAATCGTAAATATCGAATAATTTGAATTTAAATGACAGGACAACGTAATTATTCTCTCTGACCTGAAATACGGTAAAAATAGGATTATATACTCTTTAGTTTTACTATGGAAATATAATTCCTCTTTAAAAAATAATTCCCCCATGCAAATATCCTCCTTACTAACATAAAAATCTATTTTTTTTACCAAGATTCTTTATAAATTACCCCGTAAAAGATTTTCTAAACTCTGATTTCTGATTTCCGTACTCATTTATTGATTCTTTGTAACTGTGAAGTCGTCTCGCAATAAAAATTTTGAGGCTGCTTGCTTTGCTTGAAATAATTCCAAGCAAAAGGATGAAGAGATGTGAAAAATGAGTTTGGTTGAAGGGCATTAGATGAGAAGCTGTTGTTGCCTAGCGACGCAGGAAAAAGAGATAATCCATAACAAAATCCGGTGAATATTCTCCCTTCTGATCCTTCTCGAAATAATCATCCCTTATGCAATAAATAATCCCTGCATGGTTTTTTGTAGATAAAAATTCGAACATTACTTTTCGAAAAAAATGGATTTCGAACTTTTGGAATTCGAACGAAAAAATTGGGAAATTCGACCGATCACCAATAGAATGTGGTAAAATTCCATATACCGTATATCCTCAAATAGTGTCCCCTTCCTATTAATAACCCCATAAACCCCATTTAATCGTATGGTAAATTTGACCATTAAAAAAATAGAAAAAATCAATAGTATCCCCGGACGTTATTCGAGGATATACGGTAAGTGGGCTCTACTCTTCAGAAAATGTGTTTGTTTGTTGAAATAAATCTGCTTTTTAACATTTTCTCCATCTCTCTGTGTCAAGAAACCAGGGCCAAGACACGGAAAGGAGCATGACAAAACGTATATGAGGGTTTTCAACGAATAACCGGACTTTGAACGACAAAATGTTCATCAATGTTTTGGTATTACAAACGCAGCAATAGATAGCAACTTTACTAACGTTAATAATAATTTACAAATAAGCTAAGCCGTTATTTGGCATTGAAATGTGAGAAAATGAAATGCTTCATTTATTTAACTCTTAAATCAATCATAGCATTAATCAACTCTTGAAATATACCCTAAATCCTCGCCCATATGCCGCGGCTGAGGTATATATGCAAAAAAGATGTTTGGAAGCATATTTAACATGAGAGGGATGCCCCTTTTAACATGCGAAGGATAGGCGTGCGGCATAATTAACGAGGGTGGCATATGGGCGAGGATTTAGGGTACTTGTATTACATATTAAAATTCTGGCTTTACATTAAAAAATGTCAAAAATCCCCGACTGCAACCTAAGCCTAAAGTTCAAAGAAGGTAGGATTTGAGTAAAAAGTATGGATGAAAAAGTAGGATGGTTAAGTCCATAATTTCTATTCCATTTGTTGAACTATTGATCTTTAATTACAGGAGAAAAAAGGAAGGATTGATTATTCAATCGACGGATGCGATGCAGGCCGGGATAGCACAAAAACTGCTGTGCAGCTCGAGACATACCCAACCGTATTTTTTACCACGGCTGAGAGAGTTTTGTACAAGTTGGTTAGTCCAGTTGGTTTTTTTTATGAAAGGATGGAGTAAATGAATAGATCGGATTGAGTTGATTGGTCGGGTAGATTTGCCAACCCTAAGGGCTCTTCATTGGCTGGGTCAAGTGCTATTCTATGGATATTTTTATTCAGAAATGAAGCCCCTTATTCCCTTGGAAAGATTACACACGAGCTATTCTTACTATCACACTTCCATTCAGGTCCTTCTTTTCATATTTAGAAAAATAGAATGGATTATTTCTAAGAATTGTAAACCAAAAAAAGGAATAAAGCCTCATTAAATGCAACGATCAGTATATCAGCGTCTCTAATAATACTTGGGTGGATTTGTTTCAGGAAAAACAAAAGTTTAAAACGGAATACTGACTGGTTTTAAAATCCTAGGGAAAGTATCCTCCTTGTTCCTCCAATCCATGTGTGTCCTCGTTAGAGTTCCCATCTGTAGAGATTGTGGTGGCTGAGAGCCGAAACGTCTAGGGGAAAGTTACATATCCTCATATAATTAATTTGAAAGGATGTGTGCACTGCAATTGTATTGTTCTTGGGGTTCTTCTTGCCTCTTTTTAGTTGGATGTAAAGAGAGCTGGATTGCGTGATTGGAAGGAAGTGAAGCGTAGTAGTAGTAGTAGTAGTAGTAGTAATTGTAGTAGTAGTAGTAGTAGTAGTAGTAGTAGTAGTAGAAGGGATGCTATTATAATAATAATAATAGAGATGTAATGTAATGCACGTCCTCCCGTGTCATCCTCAGATCAGACCAATTATTTGTTGACTTTGCCAAAACATTCCTCATCTTCGGTTATTGTTCAACCGATCACGGGATACTTACTACATGAGGGTAGAGCAGTCTTCCTCCTTTACACCTTCACAGTTCCCATACAAACAACCAAAGTTTGCTTCAATGTTTGTCTTCATTGGGCAGATAATGCAGAATCCTTGAAATCCTGAAATGCATCCTCCCTAAAATATTAACCTCCTTTAACTTAAGGTTAAAACCAAGTTAGAAACCCCAGATTGCTATTCTACAACGTGGGATGCAACTGGGAGAATATTTTGTACAAGTTTTTCCGCCCTAGTATAGTAGCTTTCCGATAGTTCGTAATCAGTCGGACACAGCGGGTTATAAGCGAGCTTATTTACTACCTTCATGCTTCTCATTGGGCGGACATTGCGACAGATGATGGAAATCCTAAACCCACAAGCCCTCGACCGCATCCTACAACCTTCCAAAGCAAATCTGTAGGAAGAAGAAGGATTTAATAGGAAATGGCACGGAAGTGATCAAGGTAGTTGAGTGTAAATGAAGGGGATTGGATTCTGTCCATTGTCTCTGTTTAACTATTTATATCCCTCGTCTCTCTACCTACCTATCCTCCTCTTTGGTTAATCTGTGTCTGTAATAATAATGTTGATATTATTCCATGTGTGGTCCAACCAAACCACCACCACCTTATAATATAAATGTAATATTAAAAGGTTTCCAAACTAAACTGCAATCCTCTCTTAACTTCCCGGATAAACTTTCCCCACTAGTTGTACCATACATCAGGGCACACCCCCACATGGGACAATGACTACAACTAATCTAAGTTGTAGTAGTAGTTGTTGTAGCAGTAGTAGTAGTAGTAGAGGGGGGGAGGAGGCAAATGCAATCACTGATCTCCAGATGAGCACACATTAGCCTCCCAGAAAGGCTCAAAACTAATTAGTTTTCACACAAACCAAAACATCCAAACTAAAGCTGAACGTGTGGAGCAATCGGAGGAATATAGAAGTAGGTAGGTAGGAGGAAGGACCATGTATTTTATTGAGTACAGGGGAGGAGGGTGTTATTAATTGTATTTATTTATATACGGGAGAGAGAGAGAGTGTAATGGGAAGAGAACAATGGGTTACTTATCACATGTGCATCTGATCTCTCATTTCAATTTATAATTATTTATTATTTTACTCTCAAAGAACAACCAGGAATGAATTCCTCCAACCCAAATGCAAACCCTTTCACAACATTTTGCAATCCGATGCTTAGCTGTAGAGTTTAGGAGGATTGTATGTGGATATAATAATAAATATCTGTAGTATGACCCATCAAGACTGACTCTTTACACATCTCGGTGGCTAAAACCAATTCAAAATTCAAACATTTATTTGTCCCCGACAGAATCCAGCCCTCCCATCGCCTTCTAATCAATCCTTACCCTTTCTCTGTACTCTCGGTATGATAATAATGTGGATATTTAATACCCAAATTTCAAAGCTAACCACTAACAAAATCAAACTACGAGTACGTACGTATGTATTTTATGCAATAATATGCGGAATCCTTTAACTTTCACCTTCACTTTCTTCCCATGTGTTTATAATAGAAGTGGCAGGCCAATTAAACCTGGCCTGACAGGTTAGCAACTTTTGTTTTAGTTGGAATGATTTTACAGGCTGGGAATCCCCTAACTTTTTGTACATGGTTGGTCGTGTTTACATTGGACATTTTGTGGTTTAAGGTTTTAAAGGACTTTAAAGTTGCATATTTGTATTTTTTTAGAAGGAATTAGTAAATCCAACCCAAATAATAAATCTGTCAACTTGCTTTCTTTCTTGCAATTTATAATTTCATCCCTAAGTTTCCTGACCCGTTGAGCCCATCTTATTAGCCGCACGACAGCTAAATAATAATCCCTCTTGTTAAAATAAAAATAGCTTAAAAACCTAGCAGCCGATCTTGAGGAGCTGGTAAGCTGATACTTGTAAATTGAAAGCTAAGAATCTTAAAGCTGAAATAGGTAATGTTTCTTGGAAGGTAGGATTATTAATTGTAGCCCGCATCCGGATCCCCGTCAACACCACACATCCTTGTTTAATTTCCTAACAACAACAACAACAACTTTCCTCAAATTTTTATTAACTTCAGGACCCATTTGAGATATTTTTATTCCATTTTTACACAAGTTCAAGGGAAGAAAGGATATTAAACTCTGTATAGACTTTGATGGAATCAGGTATGGATTTAGGGACAAGAACATCCTTAGGTTTATTTATACGGATACAGGCAGGGTCTAAAATTTGAACAAAACCCCAACCCGATAGAGTAAAGATGACAGACTTGACTATACATTATACGCATTCCTTGGTCATAAACTTGGAGTAAAAACCCGATGTGAACTTTCACAATCTACAAGAAAGGCGTCCAACCATCCCGGAAAGGCAAGCTGGGGAGAAACTCTAATGTATAAAATAAAACGAGCAACCAAAGGGTCCAAGGAGATAAAATAAAATACGAGGGACGGACGGACGGGCATAAGAATCCGGTTTTTTTTCCCATGGAACTATTGATTATCGGATGGGGGGATTTTTCTAAGCCTTTTTCTTCCTCGTCCTTCATTCATTCTCGACAATTCTGTACAAGATTACCCTACGGACTCCTTGTCCTTACTCTCTCTACTTTCTACAGAATATACCGTAATTCCTGGTTTAATTCCCCTCTTGAATTATTCACATTTCTATTCGAAACAATAATTACCCCAGGGTCTTTAAGTCCAGAGTGAGGTAGTTTCCACAGCTTATAGTTTTATGTAGACCTTGTACAGCTACAGTTTAGTGTTTAGAGGGTAAAAGTATGGGATTCTGGTAAATAAATAGGGGATTTTTTCCCCATAGTATGCTCAAGGGAGCCTTCTCTAAATCACATGAGGAAATTCCTCCGATAGGAAAAATGGACGATGGATGGAAAAAAAAGGATTGATGTTTTTTTTTTAAGGGGAGCCTTGTTAGTTTTGGTAGTTTTTGTAGGGGTAGATAAGATTGCTCCATGTGGTGGGATGTGGTGGTGGTCCTCCCCCTTCTTTGATTTTATTTTATCCAGGCGGGCATTATCCCCCATTTCTACTAAAACTACCGGGTATGTATGCAGTCCGGAGCTGTTTTATGTTCGGGAAAGGAATATGCACATGTTGGGGGGGGGGTGGCTGAGAGTGTCGCCAAGTGTGACCATCCTTGTTCCCTGCTTAAAGAGGACGACGAGGCTGCTGAATAATGAGATTGGTATTGGACTTTACCATCCAAACTTACTCAAAACCTCCCCTCTTGCTTTAAAAACCAGGGATGGTAGTAATAGTAGTAGTAGTGGTAGTAGTAGTAGTAGTAGTAGTAGTAATAGTAGTAGTAGTAGTAGTAGTAGTAGTGGTTGTAGTAGTAGTAAAAGGAATACAAGTGATATGTCGAAGGCCTTGAGGGAAAGTAGTAGAAAAAACCAATAAAACCTTTTATTTTTATAAAACAAAGTGCACTAATTTAAAGTGTAAGTGTAAAGAGAATGCTTTCCAGGCATCACTAAAGTTTTTAACCCGTGTTATATTTTCCTAAACTAATTATATCCCAATTGTTTACAATAAAGGAGAATAAAAGTGAGTACTTTGCAAGCGCCGCTGGGTTAAAGATTTGCAACAACAGTGTATGTTATGTTTTATAAAATCTGTAAAAAAAAAGCCCGTTTCCGGGTAGTTGACTTCGACACGTAAAACTCCCGTCCATGATTTGCTCGTCAGTTCACCATATCGTAGTCACTTTGTCTCTCTCTCTCTCAAGTATGACTCAGAAGAGTGATACAATTCATTCCAAAATGGATTTCAAACTCTTATAAAACCATCCAATCCAACCTGCTAGACATCTCTGTAGATATAAACCCAACAATTCAAGTTGAGGGAGGACACAACAGAACATAATGGGAAATTCTAATGTAATGTCCGATGTCGGTGTGTCCCTTTTGTACAAAAAAACCCATCTGTCTCCCCTGTAGCCCCACAATAAGCTCTACTACTCCTACTACCACTACTACCACTACTACTACTACCTCTACTACTACTACTACTACTACCTCTACTACTACTACTACTACTACTATTACTACTACCACCATTAGCCACTGCCATTAGCGTTGTCAAGGCGTTTCGAGATGGAAATCCAATCCAAAAACCCTAATACTTAAACTCCGAACATGAAACCAACCAATGCAATGTCCCTTTCAATAATATCCCCCATTTCATGGACAAAATATCGTAGACATTTGGATTGCGAGCGTTCCTCTTTTACAAAAGGATATTGTAAATTGACCAAACAGAATGACTCCCAATAAACCAACAACCTTTTATAAAGCAACCAATCCTTCTCTTTGAAATTCCAAGTAAAAAATCAAATGCTGCTTCCACAAAATAAAAATAAACCCTTGAGATTCTTCTTATGGATGTAAATGTAGCTCAAGAGCTCAACTTTGGGTTTTTCGTTTAAAAGGATTTTGTAAATAGGATGAAGTTCCTATTTACGAAGGAAACTTTCCCCTTAATCATTCAATGATCCGGATATAAATGTATGTAAATTAGATTGAAAAAGACCAGTTATAAAATAGTTTTTGAGGGTGTCTCTTACTTTCCCTGAGATATATTCGTATCTACGTGTGTGTTTGAAGAGGAGTTGTGTGTTCCTTTCACTCCTAATTAGTCATTAAAATAGTAAAAACCAATCATTCCTACAACATAATGCTCGTAACTACTCCCATGCATGTTCGTACAGGTACTTTTTACAAGGAATAGATTGCAATTAATATAAAGGCTCCTGCATAAAAATAAATGGGTGTTTTAGACTGAAACGGATTTGTATTTCAGATTTTTCAACTATGCAAAGGATTGCAGATTATTACATAATCTAGGCAGCTAGGTTTCCCTATTCCTAAATTACAAATCCTACCGTTAAAGTTGTTAAAAATGAAAGAGAGAAATGATTCCAGGGCTTTAAAGGGTTTTAATTGAATGAAGGAGGAATAATTAGCAAGGAGGCTTTAGTTTGTTGGAAATAACTGGAAGCTAATTGGACATTAGTTCTAATTAAAGTATCCATTGATTCAAGTTGTACGACCTCATTTCACTCATCCTTTCTATCAACTACCTAAAGTTCTTTCTTATGGAGCATCCCCAAATTGTGGAAGTAGAACTGCTCTAGAAAAAAGAGCAGTTTTACAAACAATTTTTATTTGACTTTGTAAAGTTGAGTTTCAGTTGAAAAATTACTTCCCAATTTACTTTTATGAAATAAACGGAATGGGAGTTATTTAAGGGGAATAAAATAAAAAAAAGGGCAGGTTTTTCTAGAAATCAATGCAGTTAAGACTAGAACAGCTTGGTAGTTCGAATTATTATAAATAATAACGCAAGTAATGTATGCAAGGATAGGAGTATTAAGTGCTATCAGGTTTCAAATTCTGCTTGATTTTATGCGTTATTTTTACCTAGAATCCCCAACTGGATGTTGGTAAACTTAAACAGAGTATAAAATCCCCAAATCCTGTACATCCGTTCCTATAAAACAGGAACAGACTGTTCAAGACATTTAGGAACCTCAGAATAGGAAAGAACCTAGAGGCTGGATCCTTTCATTCTAAATAAAAAGTGGCCAGTAAAATCCGCCATTGTATTAAATTTAATGGAAACTCTGAAATAAGTCTGGCAAAAAATTGGGAAGTTCCAAGGAATCTTTTCTATGGAATCCTTTGGTATTTTCTTTTTCTATTTTTCTATCTCTAGTTTCATTAGAAATAAGAAAGTTATTTGTTGGGGGAAGTAAGTGAAATAGTTTCTGTAAATTTATTGAATTTGAGTCAGCCTCAACTTCCACCGGCAAGTGTGTATGTTTTTGTTGAGTTTACTTTAACTTTTTAGGATGAGAAATGAATGAACGGGAGAAGGACTAGGAGTGGTTTAATCCTTTGGTCGTATGTTATGTGAAGGTGAATTATAATTTAATCTAATTTCCCAAGTCCTTCTGCTTCTTTGGGCTACACAAAAGTTTCAAATGCTTTTTATAACTTAAAGGGAATCCTACCTTTCAACCACAAACAACATCGGGTCTCATGAGTAGGTACTGGTACATAGTACAACGAGTAGGAGTAGTTGTACCAGCATGTAGCTATGGTAGAAGTAGTGTATAAGTAGTAGTAGTAGTAGGGGTATAAGTAGTAGTAGTAATAGTAGAAGTAGTAGGTAGAAGTAGTAGTAGTAGTAGTAGTAGGAATCCTTGTGATCGTTTTGCTATGAAAGTTGTCCACAATCTGACATAACCCATAGAAGGATGTGAAGTTAAGAAATGAATTGATTTGAACTTTGACTTAATCTGCAGTAGTAGGAGGGTCATCCGGTATCCATAGTTACTGTTTCCACCATATTCAATCCATCCAAATACCTCCCAACCGACCGAGACAACATCCAGTGTCAACCGTCAGTCTCATTAAATTAAATCTCATCTACTTACCACCCTCGGGTTGGATTTGGGACTTCTCCATTGTAAATAAAATAAACCTAGCCAACCAACACGTAAATATCCGGGCAGGGTTTCTCCTGCAGGGCTTTTCTTGAGAGTCCGTAATTCCGGGTAGCAGCAGCACACCGCAGGTCATTTTTATCGACATCCAACCAAACCCAAATAGCTCTACCCTCTTGTTCTAACCTATTTTAATACCCGGATGAAAATAAACGTCATAAAGCAAACCCGGGTTTTAATCCATGGCAGAAGCAGAATAGCGTCACATTCCTAAATGTCTCTTGGCTAATTCCACTCATCCGAACAGCAAAGTCCAACGGGAATAACTCCGTCCATCCTGTCCATATAACTTATGCATCGTTCGTTAGATTTAACATTATAAAAAAGCATTAAATACGTCAGCTCTAAACTAATCTACCCACACTATTTGTGTAGGTTGTAAAGGCAGCCGTACGTCCATGCACGGCAACACAGCGACTGTAGAAATAAATTGGCAACTTTCTCCACTTATTTTATTTACCCACATGAGCTTCTACTACTTGTAGTCATAAATCCCATCCACGGTTGAAAACCTGAGACCATTTTAAACAGAAATTCCAATTAGATTCTTCATGATTTGGTATAATTTTTTTGTGCCGAAGATTTATAAATTTAACTCTGGTTTTATTTTCAATTTCAGGGATTTGAGAAGCAAGGAGCATCTCGACTTCTCAAGAAGATAAACGTCATAACCGTATTTAATCCGAAACAATTTTGCAACTGGAAACTGAAGGATAAATGATTCTGAGGACCGATTGTCTGAGTAATTTATAAAATATTTATCAATTATATGAAAGAATAAACATGAAATAAAGGGTTTTATTTATTATTGTCAGTCGAACCAATGCAATGTACTTTCACTTATTAAATGAACAGCGTGTTTTATTATGGCCTCCTAGTTTAGTTACTAAACATAATGCATATTGACAAATAGAATAGAGGTTTGGCAGATAGTTTGTGTTGTTTATGATACAACTATACGTACACCTTGACACTTTCTCCAACCCATAAAAAAACCACGGACCCTGTATATATATCCCTATTGCTTTATTTACTATGAATATGAAGATAGGATACTCGGTTGGAAATGTTGGGACTTGAAGGGAACGTGAAATATTTAGATTGTAAGTATTTTAGAAGAATTAGGCCTTATGGGAGTTAAATATTTCAATAAGCCACACAGTTGTTTCTTGAGTAGAGGAATTATGCCAATAAATAGCAAAGAACATGATTGATTAGGAGGGATTGGCTTAGACGTTTAGTAAGGAAGTCATGTTAAATCCACTTTCTTAAAAAGCATGGATTAAAAAGCAAGAATAAGGAGCAGGTATCTATCTCTATAACGTAGATGGGCAACCGTCCAACCTACGACCATCCTAACTTGACTCCTCAATCATCCTCATCCTACAGGATTTGTACAGAGGAATAAGGATTATTGGAAAAGTTGAAAGTGCTATTTCGTCTGAGGGGATTATTCCTAGAAAGCAAAATCTACAAGAAGTAACAAAGATGGAATGTGTGCAAATATTATTCCCATGTACGAGCCAATCCAACCTTCTCCCTTACTTGACTAATCTCAAGAATAGTGAACTCGGGAAATAATACAATTTCTCTTGTTATATTTTTTCATCTTGCAAGACAAAGACAGACTGGAAATAACTTTTGCAGTGAGTGTAGGCCTAAAAGTACAAGTACAGGGGCACAGCAGGTCTGGCTGGATACTTTACAAACTCGACAATAGGACGCGACGTATGTATGAAAAAATGATAGTTTGAAGCATGTTTAATATGGAGGAATTACTCCTGTTTAGCATGCAAAGGAGGGCATGCGAGTTGTTTAAAGGGGGCGGCCTACTGTCGAGGAATTATGCTCAACAACTTTACTATAACTACGATAGTTCAAAGGCCTGTAGGTAGATACTAGAAACTTGTACTGATTTTTCGTTGTAGTAAAAAGAATGAGCATTATTCCTAGTCAAGTCAAAGGTATTTGGGAGGTTGATGGGTCGTGAAAAATTCATTCCACCAGCTTGCTAAGTACGGGAATAGGTTGGGGCTTATCGAATATTGTGATTATGCCAACAGATAAGTAAGAAGGTAGTGTCTCCTTATGTATATAATTTATGTATTGAAGTAAAGCATGTATTGTATGATAGATAGAAGTTGGTTGGAGTTTCCAGTTGTCTCTTGATTTCCAATTTCCACTCGGTTCAATCTGTGAGAAAGCCTCGACTTTTCCCGTTTTGGCTCCCCCGTCTTCCTCCATGATGATCAATCAAATATTTTATTCCATTAGCCCTACTCGCCCTTCTACCGTGGAACTTCCACCACACTTTCCATATTCTAACTAACTCTTCCAGTCACTGCAGCAGCGGAGTCCAATCGATGAGGAAAAAAACGAGGAAAGAAAGCCTACTCCTTTTTTTTAAGGGTGGACAAGCTTAGACCCAGTCTGGGAAAGAGGTATTTTTATAAAGGATCGTTGCTTGCAGGAATTGAATCTAACTTGAGGTAAATTGTGTGGCATTTTAATAAAATCCTGGACAGAATTAGGATTTCCGATTGTTTTTTACGTTTTTTTATAGATAAAAAAACATGTTTTTTTCTTGTAAAACTAATTCCCGATCCTCGATTCTAGTTTCTGCTCGTTTATCCCAATTAGACGGTAAAAAAAATACAAAAAAAGCCAGAGCAGAGCCAGATTCCAGCAAGACGTACGACCTACTAACGCATCTACAATAACTTTACATCAAGACAACCGCAACGTAGAAGGAAAACAAAAGGGTTTAAAAATACGCCAATTATAGAGGTCTAAAAGGTTTCTATTTTTACAATAACCGTAGTTTTATTCATAAAAGGGAAGGTTTTGAGGAAGAAGAAGCTACTTTTATTTATTTGGTGTAAAACTTTTGAGGAAATATTTATAAAAAACAAGCGTACTTGACAATCGTAATCTCATCCTTCTCTTGTAGAAGTAGTGGTGTGTTTGTAGCTACTTTGTTTATAAGCACCACTACTACTACCACTGTAGCTTAGGTAGGACCAAGTACTTGGACTAACTACGTTCCCATTACTATTGTTAGGAGTGCTACTCTAATTATATTTATATTGCTTTCACTATACAACTATTACAAGATGTCAAAGTGAGCCGACAAGGTTGGATGAAATTAAAATTAAAGGCTTGGTCGTGTTAATTCAGTTAAAAAGTCCTCCATAAGGAAGAAGAGGGTTTGCTAATGACTCCTTCACTTTTTTTACAACTCTTCTAACCAAACACCCACTTATTGCTACTAAACTACCAACTTTTACCACTACTACTCCTTCTACTACTACTACCTCTACTACTACTACCTCTACCACTACTACCACTACTACTACTACTACTACTACTACTACCACTACTTGTACTTATACTACCCACCCGCACTACTACTACTACTACCACTCCTACTCAATTACTACTACTTATACTGTCGTTTCGTCTGCTTCTACTACTACTGTTGCATTTACTTCTTACTTCTACAATGTAGCACTATTAAATTTTGCGTGTAATAAGTTGAACTCTTGAAACGCAACCACCACTAACTTTCATGGAATCCTTTGCAACTTTACTTTCTCTAGTGGGAAAGTTTTATTGTAAAGATTTGCCCGGTTTCCTACAAGATTATTTTTTCCATTAGAGATTATTTAATTAAAGTATTATCTCCGACTTTCTTCCTCTTCTTTGCTCTGATTTTACAAAATAAGATACTCTTTTTACACCGTTTACCAATATGCGACTACCTTAGTACTAGTAGTAATAATTTCTGTGGGATGATATGCCAATTTTCAGCTTGAATAACTCACTTTTTTCCATCTGAGACACAGCTTTGTTTGATAGAGAAAGTGGGAAGATTATAAAAATAGGTGTATCTCCTAACCAGCCTTCTATTTACAGCCACATATGTAGTTTTGAAATGTCATAATGATTTGCAGGTTTAACACTTCTCCTTAAGTATATTCACGTAATAGTTTAGCCACTGCTGGTTGTACTATACTTGTTTTCATAAAAGATGTAATCTGCTTTCTTCATCCGTTAGTTATGAATAATTGTGCATCTACAAGAGCTTGCTTATTTGCATCCTATTTTAACATCCTGAACTCTCCAGTACACTTGCTAAGTTCCCAGTTTAAATTTATCGTTAACCATCTTTACTTTCTTGTGCGTCGAAATATACAATAAGACCTTGTCTACCAAGTTACTAATTGTATTGACCGTTCATCCTGAAAATATAGCCCCGTGTTGTTATTATATTATTTGAGGGTTTTTAAGCTCACGTTTTACAACAAAACAAAAAGGGGGTACTATTTATTACAGAGGGGCTTGTACTGGAAAAACGACTCGAGAAGTAAAAAATGGGATAGTTGCGGATCATTTTGTATTTACATGATCTTTTGAGAGGCACGATCCCGTTTAGTATTGAGGATTTATCAGGCCAATCAAGGATCAACTATCGGGATCGGGCTCAACGAATTCCAGAATTCCTGCTGCACTGCTACTACACTAACTACTGCATGTACAGGCTACTTGTGGTATTATTTGATGAGATGCAGGATCTAAAACAGGGAAAAAGGATGAAATGAATAAAGAGGATAACGAATAGAAGACTCGATACGTTTGAGGGAAAAACTGTAACCAACGTTCAATTTAGTAAATAATAATGGAGTGGAGGAGATGCTTTTGAAAATGTTCATTGTTGAATTTATTTCCATGCTCAAAATACTTTTTGAGTACATTTTCCACTTTTACTACTTTTAAGTATCTCTTGACTTTGGTCCGTCTCTTTGAACAATTAATGCGGATTTGTTTCCTCTAATCGTAACCAACCTTACTGGATTAGTGGTAGCATTTTTACTCTATTTTGTCCACACGTGGACTTTCTCTACTCATCTTGGACTTTTTATACCTAATTTTGTATGCGTGTGTACTTTCTCCAGTCTCTTGTCTCAAACCCTATCATACGCGCATACTTTCTCGTACAATTAGCAAGTACTAAAACATAAAGCATACATTTATATCACTAAATATCAACTATTAAATGGTGTGTTCATCATATTGTTGTAATTTTCCTTAAAAGAACATCTAATTTTGAATAATTTTAATTAAATCGCCTAAAAAACTGTTGTGTTATCTGCTAAAGGACTAAAGAGCAAATACATATAGACTTACTTACTTTCCCCTATAACAGTTTATAGGATTTTTATGAAAAAGAACTTGTCTTTATGTTTTCTCTCTTTTTTTTTGTTTTTATTGTCAAAAGCAACCCCAAGAAAAACGTAATAAACCTTGATTTCCCTTCTTCTCCTGAATCAAACCACAGTTTCTTTCTTCCCCTTGAAAACACCCCCTTTCTCGGTTTGATGTGGATCGGTTCTTACCCCCCAAATAGAATTAATTTTTGATTCACCTTTCTCTGGACTTTTAGCCACTTATTTTGAAGAGTAGAGTTGAGGTATAGAAACACCATCATCACTACTACTACTACTACCACTACTACTACCACTACTACTACTACTGCTACTACTACTACTACCACTACTACACCACTACTACTACTACTTATGCTCCTTACTACCACTACTACCCCACTACTACTACTACTTATGCTCCTTACTACCACTACTACCATCACTACTACTACTATTTATGCTTTTGCTACTACTACTACCACTACTACCATTACTACTACTACAACTATTTATGTTACTGCTGCTACTACTACCACCTATAAAATACCACTATGCATGGGAAGGGAAAGAAAGAAAAGGGGAAAAGGGACAGTCGTTGAAGATGATCAAGACAAACGCCCGGGTCCGATCTAATTCATTTTTCTTTGACAAAAAGAAAGAGCCTGAGGAGGGAGTTGCATCCAACTTCTAAAATACATTACCTATAATCCCTAAAATCCCACTCCTCCATGCCTCTACCCAGGATTCTCACCAACAACCCTCCCTCACCCTGTAACATCCGGATGCGAACCTAACAATCCTCCTAACCCGCTCTCGCTTTCCTTTCTGCTTGAGCTTCATCAATGTCCCTAGGCCTTAATGCTCTCCTCGTTACAAAAATGTATATATAAAATATAAAAAGTTCTCTCCTCCTTCCAGACGTATGCTACTTTAAGTAAAGAAAGGGTGAGAAAGGGCATTTCGCAGAGAATGATGATGGTCTGCTGTTGGTTGACGAGTGAGTAACTTTCCTCGAGCATTACTGAGTAGAAGTATAGTACTTTCCCTGATGGAGAAAGAGTGTTGGATGGGGGAGGGTGGGTAATTTCGATAAAAAAATCTCTCTTGATCATCCCATTAGTGGTTGTTCGGAGGAATCTCTGTCGGGACATCTGCCCAAGCCCCAGTCCAAAATGGAGAGCCCGGACACACAAAAAACGGCACTCCCCCACCAAATGCGATCCAATATACTAACTGAAACTATCCTTGATCATATCATGCTACTTTAACTTAATGGTATCCACTTTTTACTATTCCAACCTTCTTATCCTGAAAAAAAACTTATTTGTTTAAAAAATATATAGCTTTTCCCTGCCTTATATGTATTATTATTCTCTTTCTATCTTTTGCTCCCACTCGAATAAATAACTCCTATTGTACTTTCCGTAGTGTACAAGTAGTAGTAGTAGTAGTAGTGGTAGTGGTAGCCGTAGTAGTAGTAGTAGTAGTAGTAGTAGTAGTAGTAGAAGTAGTAATTCTTACCCGCATTTCAATTAAACCCGGAAAAACCCCAGTTTTTCTTCAAAAATGAATCCCATCCGTCTATTCCATTAGTGGTTGATGCAGTCGACGGCTGGGCTAGTGCTACTTATCTTAGCATAGCCACCAGGCAGGCAATCAATGATTCCTCCCATTACATTCCATTTTAACCCAACTTACTTTTTCCAACTCGCATCTCCATTATCGCCACAAAACTAAAGTTCAAAAATAGGTTTACTACCGTAATTTCTCTTTAGATTCCCCCTTGATGGGTTTATCCCCTAGACTATTTCTCCTGCCTTTTTCCAAATTCCAAGCTTTGTTGACGATTTTGTTGCTTCCTTTGATAATAAAACATTATTATTATTATCTTTTGATAAAAATTTGCCTTTTGTTAGGCGTTTTTAAAGTTCTCCTTCTAAGCACAAAAAACCTGATAATGACGGCTAATGAATGGTACGTTTTTATTATGGCCTTTCCTCCGAAGATCTTACAAAAGTAAAAACAACCTACTCATATGTAGGAAAATACGACAGGGTAATCAATTAAGCTAGAAGACGCATGATTTAAAAAAGTAAGTGAAAGCTTCATAATTGCGAAAGGCATCTGCGGTTGAAGCATGAAAAAGGAAAATAACAGCTTCCGGTATTAGATAGTAGTAGCAGTAGCAGTATTATAAGTCAGTAATAGCATAAGTAGCGGTAGTAGTATAAGTCAGTAATAGTATAAATAGCGGTAGTAGTATAAGTCAATAATAGTATAAGTAGCGGTAGTAGTATAAGTCAGTAATAGTATAAGTAGCGGTAGTAGTATAAGTCAGTAATAGTATAAATAGCGGTAGTAGTATAAGTCAATAATAGTTAAGTAGCGGTAGTAGTACAAGTCAGTAATAATATAAGTAGCGGTAGTAGCATAAGTCAGTAGTAGTAAAAGTAGCGGTAGTAGTATAAGTCAGTAATAGTATAAATAGCGGTAGTAGTATAAGTCAATAATAGTATAAGTAGCGGTAGTAGTACAAGTCAGTAATAATAAAAGTAGCGGTAGTAGTATAAGTCAGTACTAGTAAAAGTAGCGGTAGTAGTATAAGTCAGTAATAGTAAAAGTAGCGGTAGTAGTATAAGTCAGTAATAGTATAAATAGCGGTAGTAGTATAAGTCAATAATAGTATAAGTAGCGGTAGTAGTATAAGCCAGTAATAGTATAAGTAGCGGTAGTAGTAGGAGATAGGAAGTGGAGAGTGATTTGGTTAAAATATTGACTTGTATTTCGTTGGGATAGCCTTAAGTTTTTAGGATAAAAAGTGAGTACAAAGTGTGAGGGTAGCCATGATGGATCTCATTAGAAGAGAGGGGACTGTTGGAGAGAGACAGGTCATTGGATCGACAGGAGGGAAATAAAAAAAGGGGAGAGAGAAATGCCCGGGAGAGAGAGAGTTGGGAAATAAATAATACCCGGCTAGTGCCAGAGAGCCAGAGCACAGCAGTCACCAGTGGATATACCCACTAGTAGTAGTGGTAGTAGTAGTGGTGGATGTGGAGAAAGTTGGAGAGAAAGCTCGGATATAGGTAGAAGGGTGGGAGGGACTAGGAGGTATGAGTCCAATACGCAGGCAACATGTCCACCCATATGCCCGGCCGCCCCACCACACACCGCACCCACTTTGCTCCCAGAATCAGACCCCAAAACTAAACTATTCTGCATAAAGGGATTGAGAAGGAGAGTGGCCAGTCCGTAGGAGACCTAACCAACGCAAGTCCAGCCAACAAATCAATATCCAACACTTTTTTACCCCTCAAACCACTACCTATTCTTATCCATGCATACAGCCTACCGCTACTACTACCGCTACTACTACTACTACTACTACTACTACTACTACTACTACCACTACCACTGCTACTGCTACTACTACTACTACTACTACTGCTACTACTCATACATTGTACTTACTCTGTCTATAAAGGTAGACTTTCTCTCCAAGAAATGCTCGTTAAGCTCTATTGTATGCTGTACCCAATCTAGGAATGCTATGCACGAGGAATTGACTCTTTTGATAACTTTATGTGGGGTCCTTATAATTTGTACATAATATTATTATAAAATCCCACCAAGAAATGCTCGCTAAGCTCTATTGTATGCTCTACCCAATCTACGAATGCTATGCACGAGGAATTAACCCTTTTGATAACTTTAGGAGGGGTCCTTATAATTTCTACCTATATTGGTAATATTATTATAAAATCCCAGACAGGAAGGGATGTGTAATACCGAATCCATTCTATGCATGCATGTCCAAAGGGTATGGAATTTTATGGGAACCTTACTCCAAGCAATATATTTATATCACATCAAGTAACTACTTCGTTGTGGTCAATAATCTCTTGGATCAATTCATTAAAGAACTATAAACTTTCATGAATTGTTCCTAATAGTAGGAACTTGTCAGGGAATTATTCCCATTTTCTAATAAACTACGAGTAGTACACCCACTTCTGATTAGCCTCTACCTTTTTATACAAACACTATTAAACTATCTAATAGTCTTTTAATTGCTATTGCTACTTGCTCAAATATGCATAAAACAAACTAGCAAATTACTCATTCCGTCCCAAAGAACGTCCCACTTTCCCTGTGGAATAGTGAAGCCTTATTTATAAAGTAGCAATCAAGCAATCCCAATAAGTCCCAGTTCCATTCATTAACATCTTTACAAAGTGGTCAACAAAATGGGATATTTAAATATCTTTTCATGATAAGGAGAGCTTAACTTTAAGAAGGAATAACATACCTGTGCCCTTCTGTCAACTCTTATCTTACTTAAAGGGTACTTAAAGGGGAAACGGGTATCCAATCCAGTCCATGAGTATTGATGAATGTCCATGAAGAGGGTTCGTAGGCGGGTAGGTCCAGGCTCCGATAGGTGGCCCTTCCTCACCTAAAACCGATACCCAACTTCCATCAAACAACAACGGGAACGGTCCTCTCTGAAAACTCCGAATTCAGATCCAGATTCCAAACTCTTTTGGGGAACCTTTATTCATATCATCAAGTCAATACAAATCATACACTTTATTCCTCAGGGGTATCATTTATTAGAGCCGTGTATGTGCTTTTAATTTTTAGCGTGGAAACTCAGATGCGGACTTATTTAAGGAGATTAATTAAAACCGGAAGTAGGGTATTTATTTACTCACCCACAGTCTTTTTTCCAACACTCCTTAACTTTCCTGTATGAATAAAATACAACTTGGTTTTACAGTTAGAATAAAAATACAGATTTCCTTGATATTCCTTGAGATCCTGTAGGACGTCTTGGTATGTAAGATTGTATGATGTCCACAACAGCCCATGTTTCCGTCCGAGTGATGGATGACACTCACTCCTGTAGCTTTACAGCCATTTATATGCAACGTAACTAGTAAATATTGTCCTAAAAGTTGCAACCCTATGCAATACTTTAATTGAGGCATTCGCTTCCTATTAAACCTACTTCCCTATACTACCTTATTTCCCATTTGAAAGGACTTATGGAAAAGTATGGGGAATTAAACGGGAGGGGGAATTAAAACGGGAAATACGGTATAAAGAAACAACATTACAGGTTATGAACTTGAGTATGCATTGTAGAGAGCCTCATTATTGGGACAAATACCGCATGTTTACAGATTACAGCCTCCCCCTATTTAATAGATAGCTACCCCCGTCAATAAGTGTAATTGATTGCTTGCATCAATTGGCCTCAAACATCCCGAATTGAATTGTACAACAGACTGCATTTCTAATATATTCCGGATGACTTTACATAGATTAAGGATGCAATGTGCCTGCAGCTGATGCATTAAGTTAAATAGAAATACTACGTTCTTTGCATAAATGATTTTAAGTAAATTCATCCGCACTAATGCCAGTGATTGACAAAAATAAAATGACTAGAGAGACAATTAACATCTCGTTAAATACTGGACACGCTTTTAATAGTTATTTGAAATTTGTATTGAAGTACATTTCCTCATGGAGGTCAATTCTAAAAACATGTGACTCCCCCCACTTCTTAGCACACGGTTTATATTTCCTATTTAGAGTTAGGATAACCTACGTAGGAATAATACTCAACCCATTTATAATATAAAATAACCTTAGGTAAAAGTATAAATACATCCTACTACAAGTGATTACAATAGTATACATGCTTATGCTTCTGCTATTAGTTGTTGTGTACCGTGTTTTTATTATTATTATTATTATTATTATTATTATTATTACTAATCACTAATAACTTACGAGGATTATATAATTGAAGGATTTTTAACAATTGTGTAAATAGTAGAACGTAGATACAATCATGTTTGTCTATCAAATCATCTAATCATCTAAATATGTTCGTACAGGAGTTATTGATAGTCGTGAAGTGTTCAAGTTCCTTAATATTAATTATTGTTAGCTGCCTAAATACAAAATGCTTAATCATTGATTTAAATTCACCGAGATAGTCATCTAAGACAATAGGACCACTCGTAATAGTAATTCGTAATAAAACCTTTATAAGTATCACACACACACACACAACCTATCCTATTAGTTACAGACGACTCCACTTCACTTACTTATTAGCACATCTAACTAATACCGTTACCGCTTTCTGTGTGTTTTATCTTAATCCCACCGGAGAATATCGAGTGATTGACTCTTTTATCTGATATTTTAAAAGTAATAAAACGTCTACCAGATGCCTTAAGGTTTAAGGATGGTTTTAAAATAAGAATATACATTTTGTTTGGTCCGCCCGACGATGATCATCACGTCTTTTAGAAGCATTTAAATCATAGGGTTTCCCGTGCAAGGCATCTAATTTGTTCCAAACCCCCAAATGCAGTGCTGACAATCTCAAGGAATGGCGTAGGAAACGACCATCTACGACATTTGTTTATGGATATTATTTCGGTAGGCGCAGCCAACGATTCTGGACCGTTTGTTAGCATGTCACTGGTTACAAGGAACAGGGAATTTGGTCCGGGAACCTGAAGAAAGAGTCGGTGTCCTGACCTTGGTAGAAAAAGGCTTGCTAACTAAACGGCCTAGAGCCAATCTCCCTCAATCGGTTCATGAACCAACTGAAATAATAAGGTTCAAGAAATGTGCAGATTTGGCCGTCGCCTTCGCCATTACTCTAAATGATTAGCGATACGTTTAGGGGTTTGGAACAAATTATATGGCGTGCACGGGAAACCAAATAATTTAAAGCTACTGAAAAACGTGGTGATCATCGGGGACCGGACGAAACAAAATATGGATACAAATGCCATCCTTATCCTTAAATCTGGAGGAGGTTAACATAGCCGCATTGCTTCAGTTAGTGTCCTCCCTTGAATTGTAGCCCCCCCCCGTACTTTCTAACCCTTTTTTAATTACAATCTGACCCTCAAAAAACCCCACAATGTTATTAGTAGCCCCGGCCCCTATTCGTGACAATACAAGTTAACTTATGTAATAATATTAAATGTTTCCGTAAGCATGTACTTTGTAGGTAGTTGACGATAGTATGAAATCTTCCATGCCTACTTATTCTAGGGAACGGATATTTATTTAGTACATTTATTCTAGTTTGGTTTGATTACCTAACTAATTATTCTACTTTTTGATGACTAAATTAACTCATTTTAAACTCATTAATTGGTCCGTGAGGTTAAAATAGAGTAAGATAAACTGGATTAAAAAAATTCTCCAATCCCTGACTTCTGGATTGGTTGAAACTAAAAGTGTAAATTATAATTTAGTGAACTGTTAAAGTACAAACAAACGCGATTGCTTTCTTCTAAAATTAAGTATTCACTATAGTTTTTTATTTTAATCATAATACAATATTAGCTTTGGCTATGCTACTCATAACACCGGGGATTTACGGTTCCCACTTCCCTAGACTGACTTTATCGTTCGTGTCCTAAACTAAAGTACTAGGAGAGTTAGTAGAGTTGGACGATTTCGACTGTACTAACTTAATTACATAACAAATTGCTTAACATGCACGACTCACATACATATTGCAAGACTCTTTCACCGGTGGCCTTAGAAGACGATGACGTTACGTTGGGGTGGTAGTGAAGTCCCGTTGCTAAAAGATCGGTGAGTGTGGAGGGGGTGTGGCTCTAAACGGCAACCCCCACGGCAAGAGTCAAGTGTCCTTGGAGTTTGACTCGTCCGTTTGCTGGTCTAACGAGGAGAAGGATTGAGAACCTAGTTCAAGTTTCACGGAGGCAGCCACCGCAGCCGCTGCAAGATTGTTTTGATTGACAACACATTTCCGCATGTGCTTCTCCAGCGTGGATGGGACGGAAAAGGGCATGTCACAGAAGCGACATCGGTAAACGTCCTTTCCAAGCCTCCCATGGGTCTTCATATGTCTTGTCAACTTTGAACTCTAAGATGGGTTTCCAAAAGAACAGCAATAAGCATATAATAAACATAAAACAAAGAAATAGCTTGTCCATCATGTATTTAGGCTTGTCTGTGTGGCTTATACGTGTATTTTGCTCAATTTTAACCTATTAAAAACGCTCTTTTGAAAAAGTGACATACAAGTAATATTTAGTGACAATAAAGTGTAGCCTCACCTGAGCACAAGCATAGCTGCAAAGTTCACATTTGTAAGGCTTCTCCCCGGTATGAGACCTTCTGTGGACGGTCAGGTTGCTACAGTTCTTAAAAACCTTTCCACAATACTCACACGTATCATTTCTTCTGGACTCTTTCTTCATAGGACCTCCAAGGGGGTGGCCCTCTCCACCCCCTCCACTGCGGGATTCCCTCAATCCATACCGATCTCCTTTTCCTATCTTCTCTCCTCGACCTCCATCTCCACGGGTTCCGCCGCCTCCCCCTTCAGGGACGCTTGCTCCCCCAGAGGAATTAAGGAAGTCTCTCGGTAGCCATAGTCCAGCCGCGTAAAGTCCCTCAGGGGAATCCAGCTTGAGTCTTTTCTCCAACGACCCTTCAAAAGGGAACATGCCAGGTGGGGCTCCGGAGGGATTGAGCAGATCAAAGGGCGGTGGTATAGGAGAGCCTGAGCCGATTGATCCATTATTTGTGGGTGTGGCTCTCCCTCCACCGGAGGAAGCACTCTTCATAAGCTTCGAGTACAACTGACTCTCCTTCAACGCCTGTCTATAAGCCTCGCTATATTGGGCAATATTATTAAGTCCAAAACGATCGATAAGTTCACCCACGAGGGAATTAGGATTCGGCATCATCTCCTTCGCCAGACAAAGCTCATTATTCTCCTTGTCCTTTGGGACGAGTCTCCTGGTCAAGTCTTGAGGTTGGTCAACCCCCTTTCGGGATCTTTTCACATCGGGCTCAGCCGTACCGGACGAGTCTGAGTCCATTAAATCGTCATAGTTGTCCTCGTCTTCTATGCTAGATTCATCCCCTGACTTGTCCTCATCTTCCTCCTTTACCTCCTCCCCCTCATCCTCTGCCCCCATCTCGGATGACTTGTCTTTCCCTCCCGTTCCACCGCTATTACTAAGCAATGGCTCGGGAGTGGATTTGTTACTTCTATTCTGTTTCTGATGAAAGTCATTACCAGACTGGAGCCCCGCGGAAGGACTAGAGGAGGTGGGACGCTTGGTGATTGAATTTCCAGGAGAGGACACCCCCTTTACTTCCTCCTCCATCGAGAGTTTATTGTTGCCACCATCGCTTGATTTACCTTTCCCTCGATATTCACTTTTCCCACTTAGAGACAAATTTAAAGAGTCATTCAGGCCTTGAACAGGGTTTGATTCCTGCTCCGAGGGATATGACGAAGAGGTCACTTTATCTTTACTGGAGCTGTCGGAGGACTTGTGGCCTGGAAGAGGCGGGGTTAGGTGGGCCGAGAGGTTGTTCTCCGAGTCTGATTTATTTGATTCGAATCCCAAGTCTTGATGGCTGGAGGAGGATGAATTCGGACCTGAGGAGGTTGTCCCCATGAGGAGGCCGATAGAACCACTAGAACCCCCACTGGAACTTGAACCCAGACCTGAAGTTGGTGGGGTTGGAGTTGAGGTCACGGGACTAGTGCACTCCGACCCTTCTCCCCTATGTGACTGGGAGGAACTTATGACTGGTTCATCCTGAAGGTCTAGGGAAGACCCGTGCTGGGAAATTAGGTGCCGACGCAACCTTCCCCCTGAGGTAAACGTTTGGCTACATTGATGACATTTATGCGGGGGGTCAGAAGCATGCGTCTTTCTATGTGAGATCAATGTGCTCTCGAATCTAAAACGCTTCCCACAAACATTGCAGCTCTTGCCCTTACCTATATTGGGGAAAATAAACAAAAAAAAAAGAAATGAACACGATCATTAAGGAGAATTATCACAGGTAAAACAAAACGGGGTCCAATTTAACTTGTACAATACACAGATTCCCAATATTCCGTACTCAAGACAATTAAAAAACCACTCTCTCTCTTACCATCTTCAGGTGACAAGGGTGAAGGAGGAGTCATCAGGGGCTTCCTAGAAAATCCGGGTGATGCAGGAGTAGGTGAAACGCTCGAGCCACCCGCAAGTTGTCTCAGTCTTTGCGAATAGAAATCCAAGGGTTCACTCATGGAAGAATTGGGCCCAGTCCCAGTCTGTTGTCTACTAGCAGCAGCAGCTGCAGCCGCAGCCATGGCAGCCGCCTGAGCCAAGTCCAGTGTGGGTCTGGGATCAAACAGGAGCTGCGGAGGGCAAGGCCGGAACTCACTGTGGAGAAAAAAATTTGCAGGATGATGATGATGATGATGTTGGTTCTGGAAATGATGCAAGGATTTTGCCAGCTCTGCCTGAGCCGAACTCAAAGCCACGGAGTTAGATAAAGAAACTGCAGCAGCAGCCGATGAAGAGTTAATTAACGAAGAGCCCACAGAAGGGTTGGTTAGATGTGAGTTGGAGAGATTAGAATTAATATTAGAACTGTTACTGGAAGGGGGAATCAACTTATTTGTTCCGGGACTGGGGGAGTGGTTGTGATGATGGTGATGGTCAAGCAAGAGGTTGCTTAGCGTAGTTGCCGCGGAAACAGAGGCAGGGGAATAGTTATTAGAGGCAGAAGTAGATGCAGAAGCCAGACCACCCCCACCTCCGGGTGGACAGTTATTAGTAGAGGAGGAAGATAAGTGCAAACTAGGAGGGCCTAGGAAGGGGATGACCCCACTTCTCAGTTCTTGTTCTAACCTGTTGTTGGTATTATTATTGTTGCTGCTGCTGCTATTGCTCCCAAGTGGAGAGGGTGTGGTGTTCCGCTGTTGACTTACTAGTTGATCCACAGCTCTAAAGTCATGACTAGATGAAGTGGATGGGGGTCGCGGAAGGCAAAAAGGCTGTGGGAATGGGAATCTCAGGAGTCCGAAGGGGTTTGTGTCCGGCGAAGAAAACAATGGGGCCACCAGGGGAGCAGAGGGACTTCGACCACTCCCATTGTTCACAGATGGGATAGGACTCGGCCCCGAGCTTGGACTGGGTGTGGTAGGAACATTTGCAAATGGATTGATAACCCCGGCTCCAGACGACCCTCGGTCCCTAGACCCATGTCTTGAGTTACTTAGAGAACGGTCTCGAGAACGGGATCTTGAATGGGAGCTGTTCCGCGAAGATCTAGAATCCGTTCCTACGTTGTTGTTGTTGCTGCTGTTGTTGTTGTTATTGTTGCTGGAGTTATTGTTCAGTAATGGATTATGTTGCGAGGAAGTAGGTAGCCCTTGCGTAATTGCAGGAGATGATACATTCCCACTCAGTAGGGATACTGGGGATGACCTTAGACTAGGAGATGGGGCTCCTACATTATGATGATGAGGATGAACAGCCCCAGACTCGTTCCCACACACCATAAGCCCATGACTGGTTTGAGCGTGTTGGATTAGCGTCCATGCGGAGGTAAACCACTGATGACAATTTCCACAAGAAATCCGATTCGGTTCTGGAAATAATCGAGACAAAAACAATCCTGTCAATCAAAATAGGCAAAATAAATTACCAAAGATTGAGGTATATAACCCTCCACAAAACCTTTTTTCTAGTAGTTACATTTTGTAACCTAGTTTCCACTACAAATCACATCAATTCGCCGAGAGGGTCACACAGACTCATTCTACTAATGCGTATCATATCATATCCCAGCATGTTGTTATGAATTTATTAACTTTCCTTCCTAAACTAGACCAACTTTCACTTGAATTGATACCAATAAGCTCCATAAAAAACATCCTAAAGAGTGAGCATAGGGAGAGAGGAGGGGGATTGACACTGGAGTAGAAAAGAAGGCCTCTGTTCTGGACACTTACTTCTGCTGCCGTACGTAAATGATAAAAATGCTGAGGAGATAAGTTTTAAATTTAAAATTGTCTATCTACCACTTCCTGGCCTATGCCTCTGTTGAATAATGTATTTAAATGCCAAGTTGTAGCAGTAGCAGTAGTACATGGGTGGCTTGCCATGACCACCACCACCCTTCTTCAGCTCCAAATGAAATAAGCACCCATGAATACTGCAACACAATGGAGAGAGAGAGATAGTCTGTGGAAACAAGTCCATTGTTCACCGTTAAAAAACCATGAAGAATCCTTTTATATTCTGACGACCAACGACGATCCATATCCCTCCTCAACCCATAAATAAATATCCATCTTCTACATACTTTCTAGCAGCCTTACAGCAGCGACTTTGCACATAAATATAGTTGCAAGCAGGTCATGTTTTAAATATAAATGTAAACTATGAATCCCTACTCAATCTTCGAGTCCGAGTAACTTTACAGCACTTATTGGAAGGAGGGCTCAAAAGCGGGTATAAATTCGGATCGGAAGGTCATTTTATAATGAAATGACATGGGTATTGCCAAGGCCTGCCGGGCTAATGTCATTCATTCATGTCCACGTTGATCAGGAAGGACGACAGGAGTTGTACATAGATCCGGGTGGCAGAATATAACGGATTGTAGGATAAAAAAAACTTGTTTTCGTCCTCTGGGAATCTATGAATTATCGGTCAATCAACCATCCGTCCTCCAATCCATCCCATGTATTATTATTGCACACATATGTAGACAGCTATAATGCTTCCTTGTATGTCTAGTGATTTAAAAAACCTCCGTTCTTATTCTCTGTCCAAGTTAGTACATGCCTTATCAGTCCATCCAAGTCATCATCCTTGTCCGATAATAATTACCATCAATCCAAATCCCCGTATAAATGCCCAATGAAAGGATAGTGCTGAGAACAGGATAAGTCCTTCAATTTCCACTATACTTACCCTTTAAAAATGTGGCTTGAACGGCTACATTTTACTTTCCTCAGATCTACTCTATATCTATATAAAGTGTATTTTATGATAAAAAAAAACGTCCACGACTGTGGAGACCCGTTGGATGGATGGACCATTAGACTGAACATCTCTAGGACTGTCCTGGTGTAATTGAACGTCCTGTGGGAACGCTCATCAGACCGTTGGGCAAGCAGGGCACGAGAGGATGATGGAACATACACAAAAGTCCAACTCAAATTGCTAAAAGCCAACTTTAAATCAAGTGTGGAACTTTCAGAAAACCCTCATGTCTCCAACTACATTTCCCTCTGTACTCATTTTTTTCTCTGTCCATCCATTCTCTTATTTAATAACGGTTATTTACCTCGATATCTCAGTGGAAAATGACCAGGGATTGGATTACTATAATATATTGTAAAAAAAACTTGCTAAAAAGCTTAGTTCTAAGATTTAGTGGATCTATCAGTTTCATCCCTCCTCATCCTAATTGCCGTCCCGTAATTAGTTCATTCTAGGAAGGGAATAGAAAGGGCTTTGCTTTGAAAGCTATTTTTATTCATAGAGCGAAATAAATGGTAGATGCAGGAAACAACGCCTATTTAGTCTGAGTTTAAGTTTGAGACAGCCGAAATTGAAAGAAGCCGTTTGACAATAACCTATTTTATAAATACTCTTTATAATAATCTAAACTAAAGCCATCCCAAGAACTGACCATTGTAACCCAAGCAGCATTCTCATAAATTAAAACAATTAACAGTCGGTCGGTAAGATTTCTTATGAAAATTACGACAAAAGGTAAGAAGAATAGGAAATTCACTCGCTCAAAAATAGGTACAAAGGCTACATCAAAGATTTCGAAAATGAGAACTCATTCATTACCACCCTCTACTATTTCATAGACAAATAACATGCGGAGTGGAGAGAGAGTTGCCGTTGCCGTTTGTATTCTAATTCTATACTTAATGTAATTTGAAACCAAGTTGGAGATTTATAATTGAGAGTTAATTTTACCGTCGATCGAATCTAAAAAAATACGAAGACTAGGACAACAGCAGATGGGGAAAATAAACCGTATTAATTAATCCAACTGATTTAAATAAGTAACCTGTTCTAAGAGTTAAAAACAGGGAATTTCCTTTCCATCCAATAAAATAAATGCTTTACCAAAACAAAGGTTCTGAAATGTTGACTCTGCTGCTACTAAAACTGTTGGTACTACTGGCGAGGGAAGTTAGTAGAGCATGAAGTTCATAATCAACAAATTCAATGGATTTAGAAGAGTTTTTGTAATTCTAAGAAAAGCTCAACCACTCACTCATTCAGCACCTCTTTTTTTCAATTTAATATAATGAACTTTTATTGTAATTCTACTTGTAAAAAAAGGAATCCTTATTCTAAACCATTTTACCTACAACCTTCTATCTTTCTTTGAACTCAAAGGCCTAGCTTCATTGACTCCCCTTCTTGACTGAACTACACTCTGAGTCTGAGACTACTAAATAAATGCAATGCATATGGGATTGTTAAGGATATAATGGGGAAGACAGTGAGTTGATAAGTCTTGAGAAAGTGTCCGACGGATGATCACTAGAACAAGAACAATGAAGGATGAGCCAAGGAATTAGGACGAAACAAAAGGCTATCACACACAGACAGACAGACAAACAGAACAGTTTGTGACCAAGCACAATTCCCCTCAACCTTTTAACTAATAGGTAAAGTTTCACTTACTCAGTTCTTACCTACTTAATCCCTACAGCAGGCTTCCTTATGTCATTTTTACACTACTGCACTGCTTTAAGCAAAAGAACAAATCTTTTTTTTAACCGTTTCCTATTTTTTTTTTTTAAAAAAACCTGAATACTATTATTCCAGAAAACTGCTGGATCCCTCCCTACTAGTCCCTACCTAAAGTTACCTAGAAGAGTTCTAGGCTAGGCAGGCACATTATCTAGATTTGGGACTGTCAACTGTGACTGTGTCACTAACATTTACTCCAGGATAGGCACTTCAGAGGACACTTCTTGTGCATTTTTTTTATCTCTTTTTATTTGAGTTGAAAAATGGTTTGTTGTGTCGTAAACGTGGGAGATTCCTTGGTATAAAAGCATTGGATAGCGTTACGGTTAGGTGGGACTGGGAAAAAGTGCTTGGTCATGTTGACCCTGACTGACCAAGAGGACTAATGATCTTTCACTGTGTGACCAACCATTTGTCCTGGTGGTTTAGAAAAAGTATAGAAAACTGCCATCAATCCCTGGGGAATCCTATCAATCCCATTACCTACCCAACACAACAACAGTCAACAGTAAAGTAAACCTCTCCCTTCTTCGTCCCATCGTCACCAAAACATTTATCAGCAACAAAAATTACAGGCCGAGACTGTCATATCCTCTAAAAGTAGCGGCCAAATCCTCCCCACCATTGAAACTGTCTACATAATGAACACTCCATTGGATTCTTTCCAATTAAAATCAGAACTTTAATTCACAACCGATCAGGATCAAGCTTTTATTTTTTACTAATTGATTTGAAGTAAAACCTGACTTTTATCCCCCAAGATGAGATTATACTTGGTCCAAGTATGGAAGAGGAGTGGAGAGGATCTTTGCCGTTTTATCATTGCCGTTCTGACGGATAAATCTGATCGATTGGAGGACATTCATAAGCATTAGCCTTTGTTACTTTAAGTAATGCGTAGAGGTTAGGTAGGAGGATTATTATTATTACCACTTTCGTTAGTTTTTATTATGGGAAAGTGTAGAGGGAAAAAGGGGAAGGGAACGACCGGACCAAAATGACCTTTGACTCCTCTCTTCTGCCTTCTCATTGCGTCGCACGGAAAGACATTCTTTGAGGGATCTCGTGGACTTTGTTGGATGACCCTTCAGAGTCCAGAAAGCTGTACTTTAGTCTAACATTTCCAAAGTTTTATCATCCTTTCTTCCAGCAGGGTTACTACTATTATTAGACAATGGAGATGTATCCATCTATATTATCTGGTTTGTGAGCTGGCATAAATTATATCTCCAATCCACATGGATTTCCAATCCTTCTCATCACCACAACTCATCTTAAATATTATGGGGGGACACGAACTGGACTGCAACTTGCCATGCCATTGCTCAAAAAATTCTATACAATATCCTCACCTTCTAACCTCTCTTTCCTCCATTTATCCCTCTCTCGCAGTTCATCATTCATAGGTAGGTGTCTTATACCCGACTTGAATTAGGTTTAGGGAGGAATTTACAATAGCAAATTAAATTATTTAGCAGACAGAGCCGCTATTTATCATTCTTCTTTTACAAATTGTAATATGGATGGAATAAAAATTACTGCAAGGCTTGTCCAGTTATTCAACCACCTTTCTTTAGTTAGTTATCTTATTGTCCCTCTGGATAAGCCACCTTACCTTACGTATTTCCAAAGCTATCGCGAATATTACAACAATTTTAAATCCTACCATAATATCCAGTTCTTGGACACTTCTAAACTAATTCCACACCTACAAAAGTACATCCTAACTCCCTGAATTCCAGCACAGACCCTTCTACCTACACTTACTTTCCTTTATATCAATACTAAATACAATAGAGGAAACTAAAGTTTAATAAAATCCTGGAGAAAGTGAAAATACGTTATGAAGATGCAGGATATACTGCGGTTGCAATTTATTTAGTTATATTTGAATGGATGTCTAGGGAGAAGGGATTGTGTTTTTGATCATCAGTCTAGATCTAGATTCACTCTCCATCCCTGTCCAATGTCACTCAACTCTTGAGTCCAAGTCCACTACACTTTTTATCATCCTTTCCAACATGATAAGTCTCCACGTCCTCCTCCTCCTATTTTATCCTCCCGATACTTTAAACCAAGACATCAGTAAATAAATATACACATCATGAATGTAAAGTTATTCCTCCTTTTACAATAGTCTTCTTATCCTACATCTTCGCATTATTTTTTTATACCAAAAAGAAATACAGATTCTGCAATCCCCGGTTTTGAAACCCCTCTTCTCCACAACAAACAATATTCATTTAAAGGGTGACTGGATAGCTTGCCAGGAACTAAGTCCATTGTACATTTAAATTTTAAGATCACGATCTGATCACCACACTAGAAAAGGTACTGTTGAATTTATTTACCATACAATTCTAACTCAACTTATGCCTTGCTTTGTCAGTGGAAAAAAACTCTAATGGGTCATCCTTCCGTTTTAAAAAAAAAAAACCTCCTCCCCTCAACCTTAGCCTTGCTTTCCTTTATAAATGAAAGTAGTAGAGTATCTCTGATAAAAATCCCAATCCATATAAATAACAGCAAGCAATGTAGCCGTAGTTTATCAATCCTACTGGGTAGAAAGTTTAAAAGTTTAAAGGCATGGAAATGTGGTAAAAAAAGGAGTCAGAAAGCTTGAAAGATGATGATGAGAAAGGGTTTAAATGACTAGGATGGTTCTATTGTATGTATTGGTGATCCAACCAACCAACAACCATCTCAATCCAGACACAATAGGTTTAAGTTTCAGAATAGATAATGTATTATTATTTCTACTCCCGTATTTTACATTATCCATACAGCCGTGTTGGGTGAGCGAGCGAGGTAGCTGAAAAAACTACCCGGGTATCACATCCGATGAGCATTTCACCGAGAAAACTATCTCTTTGGCTGTCTATCATTTGAATAGTCCATGACTATTACTGTGGACGTAGTAGATTACAAATATAAATTGAGGATTCACCGGCCGGACATTCGAGGGATCCGATTTCTTTCTCATTTGTATAAAATCCCACTCCCACCGGGTGGTATTTCAATTTCAACCCGTTTTTAAAACCTAACCACTACACCACTTACTTTCTACTTTTTATACCAACTAAATACTTACAACATGGTTTTGAAACAGAAGTGACTCATCCCTTTGTCCATTATTGGACCAGGATCTCTATTTTTCCACCTCTAAACACACTATCCAGCTCTTCATGACTCCGAGCGATGATTGTCTGGCCATTAGGAAATTATGAATAACCATCCAATCTCCCACTTTAAATAGGTAAAGGTTCTCGCCCTACTTAACCTATTCTTCTCAACCTGAATGAATCACCCTTTACCTGTATTACACCATGCGTTAAATTTACTGTTTAATTAGCTACATTTGTTTGTTTGTTTGTGAGTGATTAGTAGAGTGACCATCGAAAGGTAGAGGGAAACGTCCAGTGCAGTGTCACTCAACAAATAATACACAACTATTCCTTTCCAATACGGCATTACAGGGAGAAAAGTGGCTGAAATACACTAGAAAGTAGAAAGTGAGATACCAGATACCTGCCGAGCTCTTTTATCAATTTCACTGTCATCTTCCCAGGTAGGGATTATTATTATTATCTCAAATCATACACACATTTAATTAGTGAGCACTGACCGATTTTTTCCTCTCTCCCCGTCCGTCTTCTGCATATTTATCGATGAAAAGTTACCAAGCTAAAGACAGACCCTCCCACCTTTCCTTCTTTTTGCAGGGCTAATGACATGTGCAGCTAATCGATAGAACAAATTCAGACTGGAGAAAAAGTAGTGACCAGGATGAAGGGAGGGATATAGAGGAGCCTTGCCTAATGCTAACCACTTTTAAGAAAATGATGTATTTGTTATGTAGATACATTTATAATGCGATGCGTATAATGCATCTATTTCCTCGATGCTAGGCTGAAAAGATGATGATTTTATAATATAATGGAGACAGATCTAACCAGGTAGGCCGTAGTAGTAATATCATCATCATGCAGCAAATAAATAGCAGTCCACCCACACCACAATACCCGGGTATTCTTCTAACCCTATCCCCCCTTAGTTACCTATACTAATTTGCATTTCCCATTTTTTATCTGGACATTCACGCAACCAACTAGACGTTCAGGTTCAATATATGAATGGAAATAGATAGATACACACAAGATGAACATTTAGAAAGAGTATGGTACAGACAGACAGACAGACGACCACCTTTGATCAACTACCACCGGAAAGGTAATGGACCAGTTAGCCAAAATGAACAAAAGACCACACAAACTAAACTATTATAGTATGAGTAATAGTATCATTAGTAGTAGAAGTAAACACTGTATATAAAATTCTACTAGCTACACCGTCCGATCCGAACAATCCCCGGCAACCTAACCTAACCCCGAATATTACCTAATGTTCATCATCATTCATCAATACCAGAGAAAGAACAATGGATTTGCTCTCCATTCATGTAAAACACACCTATAGTATTTTGACAATTCTCTTCCTATTTTTTTTTCAAATCCTCCGTCCAATTACAAGATTAAATGTCCATAAACATTATCCAACCCGACGAGGGAACCGGTCTAGAGTCTAGGGTGCTTCTTTATTGATTGATTGTCAGTATTTAACTCAGGCTGCCTCCATGCATGCATGCAGATCATTCATATCTATTTAATTTGTTGGGTCATACAGCCGACAGCCCAACCGTTTTTAAACGATGGATAAAAAGTGAAAGGGATAGAGTAGCATTGCTTTCATCTTTACATGTAAAAAAAATGACTGGTGGATCTGGATGGACTTCATTCCACGGATTGATTCCTTGAACTTGATGAGATTTAATGATGATCAATTTATAAAATTACAGTCTCTCCAAACCTACTCCTCCATTAGTACTGTCCCCAACCCTGATTCTTCTTAGAACGAGGTTTAAGCCAAGTAAACGTGTATATTTAGGGAGAAGTTGATTGTCCGGCAGTGGACCAAATTTAATAAATTAACTTCGGAGATTCCCTACTCAATCCTCGTTAAAAATATACCGGACAAGAGTTAAGATAGTTCATATAATGCTGGTAGTATATAATAATCCTATACGGACGGGGGTGTGGCCGGGAGAAACGCGGGAGTGATAAGCTACCGACCTCCTGTCTAGTCAACCTGCTGTGGTGCAAATCTAAATCCTGAGGGGAATAAAGTATTCAGGAGACGTTCGCAGAAACGTGTCCACTGCATTTTTTCCCTACCTTTCTCCTTCAGCATCTTAAGAAATAAAAAATAACTATCCACAAAGGCTTAACTTCCATCCTACCTACCTCCCCAATACAGATACTGATACTACATACCATATCATCCCAATATTACTTCAACCTAGCTAAGGCATGAATCCTACACATCTTCCTGTCTCTCTAGATTGGATCGCCTCGAAGATCCCCATCCTTGCCCTGACAACATCTGGCTCATTATTGTTCCCAGTTATTAGGACGATCTGCACCTTCATACAACCACCAAATACATTATTCAGCAGCTATACCTAACACGCCCACCCAATACTCATACTTTCACGTTCTCTTAAGTCCCCTAAGGTAAGGGTCAGAGGTCACTCCTTGTCCCCTTCAAACTAGATAGCCGTTTTACACGATGCATGAATAATCTAGTGATGAATCTAGGGAATTTGGACGAGAATCCTGCTAAGATGAATAACTATATAATATAATTAGATAACTCTTCATTATTTTATTTGTTATATTTTTATAATAAGGACCTGATATTGGAAACAACGTGTTAAGCATGTTTTTACGAAAATAAATTGAATTGATACATTGATTTGCCAAAAGCTGTAAAACCACGACCAAGGTTTAGCAATAAAGGACCACCCCTTCCGACCTTGGATAGTCCCGAACCTTTAAACTGAGTGTAAAGAAAAGAAACCCAATAACTTTTTTTATGACAGGGATACTGCGGTTTCACAAATCTATTAAGGGCCGACCAGCCCTTCTCCTCTCCTCATCCATATCTACAATACCTTCCTAGCCTGCCTGCTTTCATGAATGAGATCATAAGTAGCGAGGAAGTAATAAGCAGCCAGCGAGGGTGTAAAAAAGAGGTTTTTTTTAACATAAAATATCCAACAAATACTAGCAAGGTTGGTGTTAAGTATTGGAAAGGGTAGATGTTTGAATACGAGGTTGTAGAGTGACAGATGTGATGGTCAGAGATGGACGGAAGGGTTGACAAGGGATCCATGTCATCTTGGCCAAATGGCTCTCTTCTCTTCTCCTCAGAATTTTAAATCAGAAGAGACCAAAACTCCTCATTAGCATGCACATTAGCACTTCCCAAGGCCTCCACCAACCCATTAACACCAAAACCACGGAAAACACTACTTTATACTTGATAATATAATATAAGGGCCCAGGAGGAAAGTACCGACCATACACCATAAGAAAGAGGGACAAATGCACAGGAACTTCGGTCCGTCTACTTGCCTATACTTTTTTTTACAACCTTTCCAGAAAAACTTGCAAATTACCTATACCTTTTTACCCTTTTAACTCCAACCTTGCCTGCCTTTCAACCCTTTTTCTCAAGATCAGAACATAAAACGACCATACAACTTAAAGTAATAACTTAACTACTAATAATAGAATACAATGCAGGACTATAAAAAGTCGAGGAGTTGAGTTTGTTGGTGACAGGAAAAAGGAAATTACAAATATTAAACACTCCTCTTATGGCTATTTGTGTATTTAGATAAACTGGAACAATCTATGGTCAGTCTTTGCAAATACGACCTATTGCTATCTCACTAGACCTCTGCTGACTAGAGGGGATGATACTTTCGACCTTTGAAGACCATTTAAATATGATAGGAAAGTCCCGTAATGCATGAATACATTTAGATTACTCATGATGATCCCCTCCGATTGGTGGGTGTGACCCTTGACCTTTCCCTTGGCCTTTAGAAAAAAGACTGAATTGTAATTTCTCCATTGCAGAGGTCAGTGCAGAGAAGACTGCATGGATAAGTAAATCTCGGCTGCCTTCATGCAATGTAGTGTTGTAAAACTGAATAGGGTGAATAATAACCGGGGGGGAAGAACAGCAATGGGTATTTTGGTGGGGAGAATATGGTAAAGATAATAGGAACTATTTGCATAAATTAATGAGACGATTCCTACATTCATCCTTGACATCCGTCGATACACAATAAGCTGGCTATATTCCTTCCTTTCGTGTCTAGGCCACAAAATCGCCAACTACTGTGCATTTTACTTCTGTGAAATCGTGTGAAAGATATACACCGTCAACCGTGGAAAATGCAAAAAAAACAGCCGACCTACACAGATACTACCATCGTACCGTTCTTCCATGTTATTTCACCTCTTTCGAATAGTTAGCCCTAAAGTTGAGGCTAAAATACCGAAGAATTAAATAAACAGATAGATCCAGGTACCCCTGCCCTCGCCCTGGAAAGATTTTGAGAATTTACGGTATTTTAATTTCGGATGAGTATGCTGGTGACAAAGATCATAAATTGTACTCAATATTTTAGTAGAAGACCACCAGTTCCACTCAGATTTCATAATTTCCGAATGTACAACATAAACGGGTTCTTCTAGGACCAAAATAAAAGGGACACTCTAAATCTTGCACTTTTATAGATAATCATGCGAGTAAAACAAGTTAAGAATGGTTAAATTAAATGACAAGGGCAAGGTGTTCAGTTAGACACGTACTTTGGTACTTTTAAATTAATTAATCAACTCTATTCCCTTCCAGTTTGAAAACCTGCCTAATGGAGATTAAAAGTAACGTAGAAATAAATAAGAGACACCACTAGCTCTGTAAAATGTATGGGATGAATGAATTAAACTTATTTCCCCACTTCTCTTCTATATACTTTCCCTAGAAGTTCAACCATTAAATGTCAAATCTTAACTTGAAGATGCTCCTTTCCTACCTACATACTTCCTTGACTGTAATATTAAGAACCAACTAAAACCGGAAGATGAGAAAGGTTGAAATCTATTTATCACCCGGGTGTGTGGAAGTCGGATCGGATCCCTCGGGATCTCAACGGACAGACACTAACAAATTCATCAGACTTTCATCGTCCTTTTATTCTACTTTTGAAAATTACCATCCCATCATCCACCCAATACAATTTATAATGTTTGCTACCATGACCAAAAACTATTTGTCCCTTTCCTCCTGTTCAATGTTAACTAAACCCAATCTAATCTCTCGACCTGGGCATCCTCCTAGAATACAAGGAATAGAAATCGGTTGGCCGATCCCCAGTAGCGGAATCTGACTTCTATTCATACAAAAGAAGGAAGGATGTTCGACTTGATGAGAATTTGGGTTGGATGTGAATGAAAAACAAATAAAGTATGCAAAATCCATCAATTTCTACCTACACGTCACCTCAGCCCGATATGATTCCTAAACAATAAATTCCAACCAAAAACAGCAGATCTTTATATGATATTAGCAATTAGTTTGCAATTTGCAAGCTCAGAAAAAGACGCATGAACTTGACTTTTAAACCCCAGTTTAAAATACCTCTAAACCCTAAACAATAGCCTCTTAATCCACAGCCAGCTCTGCTTAATAAATACTTGTTAATAACGAGTCTAGCTCTACCATTCCTTTGCTACTGCTACTGAGGAACTTGCAGAGAGTAATTAGAGTTTTTTAAATCCCATTATCAAAAGGATGTTGTCTAGATCCTTCCTTACCTATTTTGTTCTTAACAAACCACTCGTAGGTACGTCTAGGAGGTCACCGGTACCGGTTGTTGTGGTTTGACTTTAAAAAAATTGTACATTTGACGTAATCCCCCTACACCTCCCTGTAAATGGTGGTAAGGCCATCGTGAAAACTTGACCATCCAAGTCCCAGTTGGCACGTACACATTGCAAACAACTTTTCCCCCGTGTGTAAAATAAAACTGATAAAATTCTCTCACCACCGTAGTAGGTAGGAGCATGTTTTACCGGACTCACCGGCGACTACCCATACCTAACCTGCCTGTCTACCTGTGATTAGTCACTATTCACCACAGATTACTTAACTGATTGCCCATTTCCTTTCTCACCGATACGATATTTCCTTCAAATGCTAAACTAATGCAGTACAAGTACAGTAAACTCAAATATAGAACTAGACAACAACAACGAGATATTCAATCATAACTGGGTCTAACTAACTAACTAAAGTAATATTGATAAGTCCGAACTACGGATGATCCACTGCTGAAGTTATCCTTCTCAAAATCTCTTTCTCCAAGTTCTTCTGATTTTATACATTCTGATTCCAAACAAAGATTTAATTACCCTAAATCCTCGCCCATATACTGCCCTCGTTAATTATGCCGCACGCCTCTCTATCCTTTACATGTTAAAAGGGGTATCTATCCCATGTTAAATAGGCTTCAGAACATCTTTTATTGCATATATAAGCCGCGGCATATGGGCGAGGATTTAGGGTATGATCCTTGCTGTCTTTTAAATCTCTGTTCAATCAAAGCTGGATTTCCAACCTACCAAAGTCCGATTTAATGGTCGAGTTGAACTTTACAATAAAAATTAAAAGTACAGAGGAGCTCAGGAAGTTTGAAGAACTCGCAGGAAAAAAATATTTCAGTTTCTTTGGAGGAAACGGCCATAAAAAAAGCGGTCAGCAACTCAATCCATCCAAGTTCAGTGGAGGTTGTGACCGGGTTCAGCCTTGCGAATATTTAGATGGTCTAGCTTTAGGGATATTTATTAATCTGGAACTGTAATCAGTTGACTAAATGTAGGAGTAGGTAGGAGGATGGTAGGCAATTGATCAACAAGTTGGGTTGGATTAATTGCTGAGAGTGTAGACTGGTCAGTTCACACGGGTCAATTTACTCCCTTCCTTTCCATTTATTTTATTCAAGGAAATTACTAAATCTATCATCTACTTTTTACTTACGATTTTAATCCTCGCCCATATACCGCCCTCGTTAATTATGCCGCATGCCTATCCTTTACATGTTAAAACTCCTTCAAAAGACCCTTTTTTATGCATATAAGCCGCAGAATATGGGCGAGGATATAGGGTATGATTTTAATACGCAATTAATTAATTAATTACCTCTCATAAACCATTTCCTTTCACTATTTAGAAAGCCCTTTGAAAACTACACATTTCCTTATCTTTCTTGCACTTAGTTCAACAAAAGAGCCGGATTCTTTACAATATTTCCGATAAAAATAAGCCAAATTAACAGGGAAATGAATTACCAGACGTTTCTTTGGACGTATTAACAGCAGCATCGAGTTTAGCAACCCTCCGACCCACACCCTGATCCCCTAAACTGTCCTCCTTATCTTGATTATTGATAACATGATTATGATGATGACCCTTTGACCTCCGCCTATTGATTGGAGCGGAAATACTCGGAGTGGATATCCGCTCTTGACCTTTCGACCTCAGATTGTCAGCATGGGTGGGGGCCACTTCCTCTCCGATATTGTTATTGTTCAGTCGGTTATAGGAGGGGGAGTGGGTGTGGTCCTCGTCATCCTCGGAGGCCGACGAGGTAGGACTGTCCACAAGGGTCGAATGATTGTTCTTGGCCTCCAGGTTGTTGTTGTTCAGAAGGGCGGCTGCGGCAGCTGCGGCGGCTGCCTCTACGTGCCGTCGTCCCCCAACTACTGCCGGACATGTGCGTACTTTATGCTGAATAAATCGTACAATGTCACTTAGCGAGAATTCCTTTTGACAACCTCCACAAGTGAGGACGTCTCCGGGACCTTGAACCGATGCGATTGAATGATCCACTGAAACCATCAAACAACCAGAGAATCATTAGTTTAATTAATTACAATTTCAATTACAATTTCAATTACAATTTCAATTAAAAAATCGATTAATAAAAATATCAGAATTTGGAGGAAGATGAAAGAAAAAAATTGAAAAAGTTAAATGGAGGTGAAATTAAGAGGGGCTGACTTTTCGTAGCTTCGGGATTCGGGATTGACGGTGAAAATTAAAAGAAATTCAAGAAACTCGGATAAATTCTGTGGTTTTTTTATTTTGTTTTGAGGAAAATATAATAAAAGGAGGGGAAAGGAAGGAGAGCTGGAGAAGGTGAGGAAGAAGCACGCTGCACAAACGAACATCTCTAAAACTCTATTTAAACCTCCCAGGAGTAGCCGCGAAATTCAAATTTAAACTGTATGGGGTATTGTGAGAAATCAATTATTTAAAAATCGTAAGGTATTTTTGTAATGTTATTTAAGGCAAATATTTTGGTGGAGGGATTTACCCTGAGACATTGGTGGAACCACTGGGTGTTGTACGAGGGTACATTTGTACCCCCTGGAATTATACCCTATCGGCCCTATCCTTTACATATTGAGCAGGCCCCGCCCAGCCACACCCCTTAATATCCTTTAATGCTATTTGTACCCCCTGCTGCCTCCTTCTGGTTGAGTCTATGCCCTGAGCCGGTATATGATTGCGGAATGTGACCGTTGACCTTGGGCGCAACCACGAAGGGGTAGCAGGGGGTACAAATAGCATTAAAGAACATGAATGGGTGTGGCTGGGTGAGGCCTACTTAACATATGAGGGATAGGGCCTATCAGGAATTATAAGGGGTACATTAGAAAACTGGGGGGTAAAATGTACCCTCGTACCCCCAGTGGTTGCGACAATACCCTTGACCTTCCCTTTTGGCCTGGAAAGAATAAGTTAATAAAGAACAGTTGCATACATTTTATGCATCTCTGCAAAACCCTAGGATGGCTATGTAGGTAAACCGAGTGAATAATTAAGCGAAGGGGAGGGATACCAAGGAGGGATGGGTATTTCGGTGGGGTGAATATAATAAAGATAATGGGAAATATTTGCATAAATTAATGAGAGACGATTCCTAAATTCATCCTTGATTAACATTATATTCTCCCATAAATAATGAAGATAATCCATGTCTAGTATGAGCCACGAATTGCCAAATAAATCTATCCATTTTACACCTCAATCACAAGACCTTTCGAATGGCATCTGTATAAGTGTGTTTGCTCCAACCACATACCGTAATTACCTGACCATAAGCCGCCCTCGTTAATTAAGCCGCACCCTATCCTTTACATGTTAAAGAGGCGGTACCTCTACCGTGTTAAATAAGCTTCGAAACATTATTTTGTTATATATAAACCGCGGCTTATAGACAGAGAATTACGGTACGCACCGTATTTCCGTAAATTACTCCCCCCCCCCGCGTACCTTTCCATGTTAAAAATTAAAATTCGCCCTCTCTTGCCTATATTAAAGGTTTTTTTAATTTTCCCTTTGAAAAATAACTACCCGGGGGAAGTAATTTCCAGAAATACGGTAAAAATGATTCTGGAACAGTAGCCCTATTAAACTCCGTGTTAAAGTTGACCCTAAAGATCCCCAGAAATGCCCCTTTGATAGATATAGAAGCCACGTTATTCCAATTTGGATTCATAAGAATAGCTAGTGGCAAATATGATAAAAATGTATTGAATATTTTGTCCCAAGACCACCGCAGTTGGACCCAATATCCACAAAAATAATGCCAATAATGCGGTGAGTGGATTGGGAAAGTCATCAAAACGGAAATGTGTCCGGATGGTGGACTTGGACGGTGAATATGGAAATGGGGATATTGGAATCGCTGACAACTCTGATTGAGAAGATTGTCAATATTATTTCCGCATTTTACCCTCTGGCTACTCATCATTCTTAATAAAAATACCAATCCTTGTTTCATATATAAAATCAATCAATAATTCTCATCTTATCCATTCCTATTCCTCCCTTTATTCATTCCAAATTAATGTATCTCCATTTGATAACCACAGATGAATGATAACCCCAGCCAAGCCAGTCTCTCTCTCGTATCCTTCATCTAAAAATATCTAATCCATGTCGGGCCAGTTGAGACGGGATGTTTTGAGGTTGAATCTAGTCGACTCCCGTTGGTCGAATATTGACCAGAATGACCACAACTTGTAGGTAAACCTGTATAAATGTGGGAGTAGACTGTCACCGTTCGCCTGACCAGACTCCACCTTCTACTGGACGCTAATCCCATCAATATCCAATCCACCCACGCATCCTATACAAATCGTCATTCTTCCCCATTTAATTCACGCATTTCTACTCATTTTAACCTCAGAATTTCCCCAGTTTTATATAAATATAGTGGCATTTGTGTGAAAAGCTCTGTAGAAGTAGAACCCTGCTGGAATATCTGGATAAAACCGGCTTGACAATCTTGGTTATTTTATAAAACGGCCAAGAATAAAAGGTAGGAGTGGATGAGAAGCCATTGACTTTGAAATCGTTTCGATTGACTTAAACTTGACGTATCGATTTTTTTTACCATAAATCCAACCAAATCCAACCTTTTCCCTTTAAAAGCTACGGGTTGGTAAGTAGGTTTGAAAGGATGGCCGAGGAAAAGGCCGTTTTTGTTACGTTATAACTAGAAAACTACCTTTTAGGCAGGGATAAAACGGATAGTCTATTTTATGCAAAAGTCTCTCTCTTCCTCTGTCAAACTGCATGCATTACAAATATAAAACTTCAATAAAAAGTTTATTTTATTCTGGATTACCCTATGTATTTGTATTACAGCCCCCCCCCCTCCTCAAATAGTAGCCCCTTGGAATACTTATAGCTCAGCATTTATCACCCGAGTTAAAATAGAAGACCGGGTTGTTAATCGGGGATACACGTTATTTGTCTATTTGCCATTATTGCGGGTATTATAGGGGTAGGAAGGAAGGCTACTTGTATGGAGATATTATTAGTGGAGAGATGCAGTTTTGCATGTTTTATTTCATAGATTTATTGCATGAAAAAGTATGTGCTGTGGAGTTGAATATCGGAGTCACTCTGACATACAAACGGGCTATCTAACTCGGAGTAAAGTTGGTACTGTAGTAGAATAAGTGATATCAGACGAGGGTCATTTGCATCCATCCGTCCTTTGAGCACTTTTTTATACTCTGACTTTAAAAGACCCGTCAGCAGAATCATTCTTTTAGAATCGGGTGTGTAAACTTGGGTTATAAAATGGATAAAATGTAAATGCATTAAAAGTGGTTTATGCAGTCTTATGCCGTGATAGCCAATGCCACTTCTAATACTACTACTACTACTACTACCACTACTACTACTACTACTACTACTACTACTACTACTTCTACTACCACTACTACTACTACTACAACTATCACTACCACTACTACTATTACTACTACTCCCACTTCTCCTGATACAACTGCAGTTTACAAAGTTCACAGTTTGTGTGGGACAAAAGAACCCTGTCAGCTTCTTTAAGAGCTACTTTTTAAAAGCTGGTGGAGTGTAGTATACAATATGAACTATTATGCTGCTACTACTACTACTGTTTTTTGCTCTCAGAGTCATTTTTCACTTTTTAATTCGACCACTTTCTCAGGGGAAGGCGGGGGACGGGTTCTCATACCCGGGTTTCTTCCGTCAACATAAACCTAACCCTTTCGGTGTTTCCATTTTTAGGGATACCATGAATGTCTGTGAAATGTAACCCTGTGTTCTGTTTATGTGGTTAACATTCCCTCGATTTTAATAAACTAACTTTAGTTATTTGGGCACCAAACTCGGACTTAGTCAATTTCCTGCCAAACTCGTCCATTGTAAACTAGAAACAGATTAAGAGATATCTTGAGCACAACATAAGAAGGGCTTCTTGGTTTTTCCTTCGACAATAAGCCTCTAGTCGGGCTCTGTGATGGAGTAGATGGAGGAAGAAGAGAGGATTTTGATTGTGGAGGGTATTAAAAAAGAGTGAAAGGGTTAAAGTAGAATCCAATTGTATGCCTTTCTCTTGTCAACGAGAAAGGACACCCTCCCTAAATAATACCTCTCTCCACCACACAATCCTACACTTACTTAATGGCTAATATACTAAAAAATACAAAATAGTCGGCCAGTTTCCAATAATACCTTCAACAATATCATATCATCAGGTTATCGGATCTACTATTACTATTACTACTACTACTACTGCTACTACTACTACTACTACTACTACTACCACTACTACTACTACTACTACTACTACTACCACTACTACTAATACAACTGTACTAAACTGCACTTTATTTTTCTCCTCTTGGCTTACTTGGCCAGTAAGTGAACATAAGTTGTATGTTTTATTCCGTCCTTGCATTTAGAGTATGAATATCCATAAGTATAAGGGAGGTATGTATGTATAAACTCTTGGCTAATCATCAAATGTCCCTTCATCAGTTCAAGAGGAACATAAAAAAGGTCCACTTGAAATCCAGATGACAATTCACTTTTTTCCAACCACTCAAAACTAGCCACAGCCACTCAGAAACAAAGTCCCTATTCGGTTAAAGGAATAGAAAATATCTCGCTTCCCAATTTACCACGTTTACAATTTTACTTTAAATGAAAATAATGGGAAGGGAACGATGGACTGGCCGATGGACTGGCCTATGGACTGGCCGATGGACTGGCCTATGGACTGGCCGATGGACTGGCCTATGGACTGGCCGATGTTTTATGTTTCCCCAGAAGAACCTACTAGTCTTGCATAGTTATCACCAATGGACCATTGGACCATTGGACCATTGGACCATTGGACCGTTGACCAACACAATCCATCGTTGCCGTTGGTGTCCGAGACTATGATTTCTCCACATTTTAAAATCAAAGTGCACTAACCCTACATGATTTAGCGTAAAAAAGTACCCGTTGTGATTATTGAATTAGGATGTATCCTGAACAGAAATTTAATTTTTTCTCGAGTCATTTTTTTCAATTTCACTAATTTAAATTTATAGTTTGAGGAACAACAGGAGCAGTCTCTGGAGATCCCATCCACTCCAACAGATGTACGGAACCACCCGTAGTACTTCCAGTATCATTCCATTCTAACTCTGTATTTTACTATTAAATCCTCTGAATTAAAATCTTCACCCTTTTAAAAAAAGTGTCAACGGAGAAGAAACCGTTCCACGTCCAACTAGACCCGTCCGTGATCCCATTTTAACATTGCTGAGGCTGTATCAATTATCCGTCACTAATTTTTTAAACATTAAGTCCCAAAAACCTAACAAAACTACCCCATTCAACCAAAATAAATGATGAGAAAAAGTAAAAATCACAGAACAGGATATACCAAATCCAAATCCTTCATCTTCACATTTATTTCCATAAATTAGCATGCATAGCTTTAGTTAGGTTCTACGGAAAGGAAACAAATTCCACCAAATTCCGTCTACCAATCTCTTCCAAATAAATAAAAACGAATCCACCATCATCATCCATACATTGTGTATTCTTTTACAATAATTAATTATAAGTCCCCCAAGATCAACAAGGCTATAATTCTAGCTATAATTATGAATTATGAAGAAGAGGTGATAAAAAATACTTTCTACAGAGTCAAAAAATACCCACATGAAAGTCCAACTCTCGGAAAAGTTTGACCGTTTTGATGTAAAGTAATTGTGAGAGCAAACAATGATTTGGAAGCAGCAGGACGGTAAAAATGTCCAAATGAGATTATTTTTAGATAATAATCCACGTGTAGTTTAGTTCTACGGAATAAATATAATAAAGGGTGGATGAAAGGACCTTTAGTTTCCACCTTTGCTGGGGGATCCTCAGGCAAAATACATATAATATTCTAGTTTGGGATGATCCGAAGGCTTGCAGGACCAACTCCTTTTTGTATTCATGATATTCCATGTTATATAATCCAATATAATTATTATAGAGTCATTCATGAATTGAATAAAGGAGCAGTGAGTGAGTGAGAATAATAATAATGTGATGCAAGGTTGGGATAAAAAGTTGGCCAGGAACTGCTGCTGGTTTGGTAAAAGTTGTCCGGAGTAAAAGGTCAGTTTTTACTTCGGGGTTTGTACTTTTTGGAGACTTTTTCTCCACCAAGGGACAGCTTTTTCTGACTGTGTGCATTATTCTGATTAGTTTTAGTATTTATAAATCCCTTGAATAGTGTTTGGATGTCGTATTTTGTGATGATGATGAGATGAGGATGTGCGGAGTCATCTCTCTTACTCATTTTACGTCAAAAGATGGACAGCAGAGGTTATAGTAGTAGTGCTTTAACAAAAATTCCCATTGTTCTCGATTCCAGGCAATAGTATGTATAATGTATAATGGAGTACAATAGTTGTGGATACTTTTACTTTTGTGGATTTATCCCAATAAGTCCGACGATTGGGCCTGGCTGCCTTTTTAAATATGTCTAGCCATGCATAGTGGGCCTTTGGAGACCCTTATCTTTTTAATATTGCTTGTCAACCACATTTTACTGTTACTTGGGCAAGTTGGTTGGTTGGGTTTTGACTTTCCTCTACGACGGATTGAGGAATTCATTACAAAAAAGGAATCGAAAAACTCTATTTTGCATGACTGATCCCAATAATCCTGATGACTGACTGGCGTTTGTGGATACAGAAATTCCAAGCAGATGGATTTGTTGCCCCCGTCGAAAACTGTGACAACTCAAAAGTCAATGTCAGAAAATATGACAGCTTGACCGCCGTCATTGACAACTTTATGATAACCATTTTTTTCATCCCTGTCTGTACAATATTGTTGATAACTTAACCCGGAATCCAGTAATATAACTGATACAAAAGACGGGTTTTTTGTAGGCTATGCATGTCTTGGTCAACTTTTTATTTCATGCTCATTCGTATCACGGCTTCTTCTACTACTTGTATTACTACTACTACTACTACTACTACTACTAATATTACCACTACTCCTACTACTGCTTCTACTACTACTACCACTACTACTATTACTACTACTACTACTACCACTACTACTACTACTACTACTACTATCACACCTAAAACATTTAATAAAATGAAAAGAATGCCCTGTCAGAAGATAATTTGAATGAATGAATGAATGAAGTTGGTGGATTTGTTAAGGACGGTGAACAAAAACCGGTTTTCTTAACCTAGTCAATATTAAAATTACGTACGACAAAGGAACCCTCAAGGTCTTCCATTTACTATTTCCAAGTCACTCGCATAATTATCTAACTCTCCAGCATCCTTTACCATCCAACATAACTTCATACAGAGAAACTGTACAGTATTTTCCAATTCTTTATTCACGCATTCATCATTCTTTTCGATAGTTCAGCCAAAGAACAGAAGCAAGTCCATGAAAAATGTACAGATTTCCCTGATTTATTTAAGTCAAACGATAAGCTCTCCAGACTAAACAACAAATAACTAAATAAAAAAACATTCTGCTGTCTTACGATCATAAATAAAAACAAAAGTAGAGAAATAAATATACTTTTTAAAAATTAAATTAAATTGAACAAATTAAGTTTGAAAGTATGGGAAAAAATCCACAAAATCCTCCCTAACCGAATCCCCCGTTGGGACTGAACAAGATGGAATGAATTGATGTGACAAGGAAGCTATAGGACACCACTTACTTTTACATGGGATTATTATTATTATTATCCATCCAACTACACATACTGTCTTATGAAATACACAGAAAAAAACTGCATGGAACTAACTACCAAACTAATCCAGTTAAAGGAGCAAGCTATTAGGTAGGTAGGGATATGGTATAAAAATCCAGGTAGATTTTGATACACTCTGAAGCATCAAATCTGAAGCATCCTTCGTCCTCAATAACCAAAGTTATTATTGCAATTTACAACGTAGCAAAGTTCCGAAACCTTCCTTTGTATAAATTTGAATAAAACATTTCATATTCTGTCTCTACTCCATAAATTCTAGCAGAACTATACGTAACTTTGGATGTATATCTTTGTACCGGAAATGGGTATTTTTTTACAGCCCGTGTCCAGTGTTCGCTCACTTTTTATTACAGTTGTGATGATTATGACAAGGATGCTGGCGAATTTTGAGTTAACTCATTGATAAATGGAACTGAGTAGGTATGAGTGGTTAAGTTATGCATAAATATACGTATTATGCGTGATATATATGTAAGTATGCAAAGGAAAAGAACGAGGGAGCAAAGGATTGAGGAAGAATACCCACCGGTTGGCCAATAACAATGGTCATGTTCAGAGGGGGCTACCCCCCGTTGACTCACTATGTCATAAAAATTCACCCCAGGGAGGCTCCCATCTTATTGTCACTACTTGCAAGACCAAAACCGACTGTCCATCCTATTTATACCTCCCCCCGAATTGTAAATAATATTACCCGAATCGGTCATTACTTTTTTTACATTACTGGGCAAACCGCATTATCAACCGGGTTAGGTAAAAATCTGGGATTTTTCTCGGGGAAATGTTAGTTAACTCTGTGAAACTGCTTGCCTTTCAGTTCAGGAATATTTATGCCTGTCAGTCAGTATGCGTCGGATTTATTATTACTTTCATTAAAGTTTGAAAATGTAGGTAGAATAAGCATGTATTTTTTTAATTACAGCCTTGTCCTGGCACAGTATTTTGGTTAAAACGTCCTGTAGTTTCTTTGCGTAGTTTTTAAAGGCTTTCGAAGGGTACCGTATTTCCCGTTTTAATTCCTCCTCCGGAATAATCCCCCCTCCGGTTTAATTCCCCCCTACCTTTCCATGTTATAAGTCCTATCTTGTCCATGTTCATGGAATTTCTAATTTTCCCTTCGAAGTAATAAAGCCCCAGGGGAATTAAAACAGGAAATACGGTATGTTTATCTCACAAGGGGCCCCTTTAGCTTTACATTGAGGTTAAAAATCTCCAGAAATGAATACCTACTTTTCCAGTATTTGGAAACGTCCTTTTGTTATGCAACCTAACTTTTTGTTTTACCCGAAGAAGATAACAAACAACAGGCTGGAGGAATGTTATTAGCAAGGTTAGGCTTGGGGATTAATGATTGCAAAAAAAGAAGTATGCTGTATCCCATCTCTATTAGAAATATCCCAAAGTTTTTTTTATGCAGTTCGGCCCAAGAGATAAATGATAGGGCGGCGTAGGCGTAGATTATTAGTGAACCGCACGGGACATTAAAAGGATCCTTGGAATAAATCAGAGAGATAATTGAAGGGAATAAAAAGAGGGAGGTAGGAGGTAAGTTTGATGGTGGAAACTCTCATTGTAATCTTCTTTACCACAACAGGATTTAAATGGCTGGGTGGTCAGCAACCAACAAACAACGAACCACTCGATAGTTATAATAACGCATAAATAAAGGGCTCTGGCCAGTGGTCATCCTTCACTTGAGAACTCTAAACAAATTGACTCAATTGTCCCTTTGTTGACCCTTTGTCAAGGGCTATTGCATTGTTGGGTTTGGTGGTTGGCTGGGTTGTAAAACAGGTTGTTTAACACTCAATTTACTGACCACAAGGAAGGATGAGAAGAGCCCTAAAATCCCTGCAGGGATTCTTACAAAGTTCTATGCTTTAATGACATCATTTCTTCATTTATATACAGTTGATCCTGCAGTAAATAAATGTACTTGCACGTGTTAAGTTCCGTTTCGCAGAAATATTTCCCCAGAATTATCACAAAAACTGAGAGGAATGTCTTCTTTAAAAACATCCCTGCTTTCCAGGGCATAATCTCAGGTCAACTGCCTTCCATCTGATATAGGTTAGGGTTACGATCCATCAGAGTGAATGAACCTTAAGTAAGAGATGGAAAGGGGTTCCCAAGCAAAGAAACCTCTCTCTACCTCTGAGAAAAAAGCGATTAGACCCATCGTTGAGTGACTTGTTGATCCCGATTGGGTTAATGTTTGTGGTTCCTTGTGGAATCTCCCTCAGTGAGTAATAAAAGTTCAATCAGTCCTCAATGTCCAGTATGAAGGGCAGAGGAGGAAGATAAATGACCACAGAAAGATGAGACAAGACAAAGTCTAATCTGACAGGACTAATTGAGCCAAACGGATCAGAAAGAAAGCCGAGAGTGACATTCCCCCAAAAAAACAACATTGCAATCAAATTAATCCAACAAAACAACTCTCTGCCAATCTCCATCAAAATCCCTCAAACCCGACTTTGTCTATCTTTATTTTACCTCTTAAACTGTCCAAATAATGAAAAAGTGTGGGCAACCCTCGGCATATTTATCCAATCCATCCAGCTATTTCTAATCAATCACTCCTTATCCGTATTCTTGTTATATTCAGGAGAACAAGGACGGAACGTTCCTGAATTAACGCTCTCATCTTTCAAATTGGGGCCTTGATTTGTGTTAAAACTGACCTCCGAAATCCCCCAAAACTACACTATTTTAGTAACGAGGGATGAGTGAGGTTGTAAAGTATCCAGCTAACTAATCCTGACTCTCTTCTTACCTCAGTTTACTTGCTGGTTGAATTAGCAAACCTGATAAATTTGACCTCTGACCTCAAATATCCTGGTAGATGAAATGTGATGTAAATCGCGTGGATGAAATTTAATACGATGGATTAAAACAGTACATCGACCATACTTAGTAGCGTATTTTGTAGGGGAGACCATGAAATCCGCTAGAAATCTCCTCAAAATGTCCCTCGGACTGCTTGATATATGGGAAGGAAAGGTTTACCGTTTACGCAACTACGGCAAGACCCTGGCTTGTTTTTACAATCGGTAAATTGAGCTTAAGAATTGACTTTTCCCCGGTTGCTTACCGGCCTCTCTTGATTATTACGGAATACGTATAATAATGATGGAAGGATGGATGGATGGTCACAAATTACTGGGGTATTTTTTACTACTCTGATTACACCAAGGGACAGCCTACCTTATCCATATTGACAACTAGTACTTGGTATTATTCCTTCGTTGAAGACCTGTATTTTGAGTTAGTTCCATTTCTCTGACCAACAATAATCCCCAGGCTAGAGAAACTTTCTCTGCCTTTTTTCCTTCTGCTTGTGATAATCCAATAATCTAACAATAAATATTCCCAGTCGTCCTTCCTCTTGGCCACTGGAGTTTATCCCGGACACTACTACTTCCACTACTACTATTACTACTACTACTACTACTACTACTACCACTACTACTACACCTACTACTACCACTACTACTACCACTACCACTACTACTACTACTACCACTACTACTACACCTACTACTACCACTACTACTACTACACCTACTACTACCACTACCACTACTACTACTACTACTACTGTTACTACTACTATCACTACTACTACTACTACAACTACTACTACTAATATTTCTACTACGGCTACTACTACTACTGCTACTACTGCTGCTACTACTTTTACCAAGAAGGTCGACAGTAGAAAAACGGGAAAATCAAGGAAACTAAAAAACTACCTACTACCTTCCAGCCATTTAGTGTGACTTTATTGGATTAGTAGAGCTTATTGCATCAGTCCTAAACCAAACTTCACTCATTGACACCCGGAAGCTAAATAACCCCCTCAAAACTCCCCCCTCCAAGTTCAGGATAGGAAGTTCATTTATTAAGTTTACTTCAAGGTAGAAATAAAAACCCAAAGGTTTTTTTACACAACTAAACTTATTTCCACAAAGTCCAAACCATAAATCCTTTAAGTTGTAATTTAAAGAAAGGATTTTAATACCTTGCGAGCAGTTTATTTTGACCAATACGTGCATAAATTCCAAACAAACGTTATACATTCAACATAAAAAGGTATTTTAACCTAACCTTCTCAGATAATAAAAGAGCGGCTTGGCAGGAAATAAAAAAGCTGTTGGCTTTAATAAAAACTTGAGCCAGAATAATACGAGGTTAAGGATCAGCGATGGTCATCCCTGATCAAAGTCCAGGGAACTAAAGAAATGTAAATCTTCTGCAAAATAGAGATGGAATTCTAGTTAAATATAGAAGGAAGTAGGTGACCGCCCATGCAGTCCTTTTGTCAACTTTGAACTGGATAATAATAATAATAATCCGAATCCGTCTCCAAATCTCTGAATAGTCTTCATCTCGTTCTTTCTTGCCCTCCATTCACTCAGATTCAACTCTGATCCAATTCAATCTCTCACACGCCATGCGATGCATCCATCCCGAAAGAATAGTAATAATAATAATAATCCTCTGGAATGAATAATGAATAACGTAAATCTCCGAAATACAGCACGGGGGTTCTTTTAGTAAAAGAAGGGTAAAAGTTTTGCTGTAGATCTCATAAAACATGCCTTCAATTCTGGAGGTTTTTAACGACAGCTACAACTACCTAGTCAGAAGAAACTTATAGAAAGGGGGGGCTGTACGTTCGTAAATTATGCCGCACGCCAACATGCTTCTTAGCAGTTTGTTTTTCATGTACAAGCCGCGGCATATGGACGAGAATTTAGGGTATGATCCTTGCTGCCTTGATCCTTGATAGATAGACAGGTCGGGAGGGATGGATTTGGAGGTCAAAAAGTGTATTAGATCTCTAGCAGGATGACGTGAACGGCCACCAACAAGGGAGGTCAACTCTGTGAGATTTCCGTCAGTGGAAATCTGAATACTTAAATGTCAAACGTCAAACAATTCTAGAGTTGAATTTAATACCACGGAATGATTTTATATTATCTTGAGATAAAAAAAGGCAGAAGAGACACAAAGGGATGGCAGGCAGATGCAGATGGTGACAATAACCGTGTATCTATGACCTCAAAGCCCGGAGGAAATGGGACATAAATCCCGAACTGGAATGATGTGACTGACGGCCACTTTTCTTAATATTTCATGAAAAGTCAACTTGAATATTCGGATGAGGTGGGCTAGGTAGTACGAGAAACTTAGATTGGAAAAGATGGATGCAATTTGGATGCAATTTCGTGCATTTTTTTTGCACAACGGTTAATATTTTACATTTTATTTTGAGGTTTTTCTGCAACATGAATCTGTATTTTGACGCTGCTACGGGAGTTAAGTTTTGGATGGGCTTGCCGAGCTTTAATCAATGCAACCTGGTTTTTTTCCAAGGGATCTGGGAAGGAAGCAGTTCATGATTTTTCCATTTGGGGTATAAACTTTAACTTTAGCAATAAAAAGTGCATGCGTTTCGTGCATAAATTGTGCCGTATAAGTCTAGATAGTGACGTATGTCTGAGGAGTAGAGTAGGATTAAATTATGAATCCATCTCTATATTGTCGGTGGGTAAACTTGGTATTTCTTTATAATCACGGCCAACAAGGGCTTAGAATGTTTTCTTAACTAATTAAAAAGAAGGTGGGTGATTGGTGGAAGATTAATCTTTTTTGTTGGGAGTAAACACATGGGATCTGTACGCGTGTATTTTATTAGAATAATTAAACGCGGTTTTAAAGAACTTTAGCATTATCATAATCATTACTACTACTAACTACTACTATTACTACTACTACTACTACTACTACTACTACTACTACTACTACTCTACTACTACTGCTACTACTACTGCTGCTATTATTACTATTACTACTACTACTACTACTCTACTACTACTACTACTACTGCTGCTATTACTACTACTACTACTACTACTGCTGCTATTACTACTACTACTACTACTACTACTGCCACAACTACTACTACTACTACTACTACTACTGCTGCTATTACTACTACTACTACTACTACTACTACTACTACTACCTCTACTTTCACTTCTACTACTGCCACAACTACTACTACTACTACTACTACTACTACTACATACCACCTGAATTACACCCGGTATTAAAGTATACCTAGTATTTGACTACCTCTAAGCTCCTTCAAACCGGGGCTGGGGCAGTATTTGGAGAATATACGGTATAACTTCTTCCAATATTGTGGCTTAAGTAGATATAAGGGAATGATATTTGGCTATCCATATGGTGTTTATTAATTTAATTTCCCATGCATGTAAAAGGATGGGTTGATTGATAAAGGGGAAAGGTGAATGAGAGCCAAGCCCATGAATAAAAATCTTCTAAGCCTCCGTCCTTGTGATATTTTTTTCTCCCTACTTTTCTACCAGGTGATTTGATTGGGATGACAATGGACTGATGATATAAAGAATAATGTGTAGAAATATTTGCGGACAGTTGAACAATGATAGTGTCCAGGAGAGAGGTCTCTCTAGAAGAGACAGGGAGTTTGCCGCAGACCAATATTGGCTGGAATTCAATATATAAAAATAGGCAAGACCCCCACCGCGACCAGAAACTATTCGGGCATTGATTTTATTTATATAAATAAAATCATCTTAAATAAAGCGTGGATGGCGATGGGATAAGCCCACTATAGAATTAATTGTCTTTAGAGCTATGAACTCCTAAGAAAGACTGACCAGCCGGAGCCAGAATCAACCAAGCTACCTTGACCCTTGTCAGTTGTGTCCATCTTATTGAGCTCATTACATGCAAGTCAGCTCACAACTGTCCATCAAACCGTATCTCTACTCTAACCAAACCATGCATCGCGTAAATGGAAATCTAACTACTGCATTCCATTATGATCAGGGCTTGAATTAACCTGAGAAACTCTCAAGATGGTCAATTCACGTGTGTAAAATTGAGATCTTTTTTATCCTTCTTAGGTTTCATGAACAACTAGGGAAGCGCCGTGCCTGCGCCATCTCGAAATATGCCCCGATGCCCTGGGCATATGCCCGGCGCTGCCCCGTGCCCAAACTTAAGTATAGGGTGCCTTAAATTTTCAGGGCATTATATTATGCCCTGTTTTAGGGCATGCCCTGATGCCCTCGTGTCCTGGGCGCGTGGGCATGGTAAAACCCTACTGGAGGTTAATAATTGCCAGAATAATACCGAACAGAACCCAATAAAATCTCCAGTAGATACCTCTAGTACGCCTTAACCTTTAAAAAAACATTTATTGTAAAGTTCTACGCTTATATTCTATTGCAATTCATCTCTACTTTCTTCACTCTCACTTTACATATTTTCTATGCAAACTTATTCCATCCCAACTTATTTAGCTGTCATGTCGGAGTCATAATCGGAAACACAACAAATTTGTAAGACAATCTTGGACTTGGTCGTCGTCAAATAAATATGGATAAGCAAGCAGCAACCCGTCTACCAACAAGCGTCAAATCTACACAAGCAAATCTTGCCTCCTTCTCAGCACGAACCGGCTCTAATCTTCCCAATTCATCGGTTATCGTAAATTGGCGAGAAAAAAAAATCAATATTACTGTCTCTCTCTGTAGCTGTACTGTCCCCTACTAAATGTTCAAGAAGGGTTTAATAATAAAAACTAGAGTCAACTAAAGTGATCACAAGCTGAAGCTATAGCAGCCAATCTGGCATTGAAAGTGCCATTGCGAATAGAAGAACTTCGGTTGAGAAAAAAACCTAGACAATTCTTTCTTAAATAGATCTTTAATAGATAAAAGTTTATTGTTTGTGGGAATTTTTTTCCGCAGCTTGTCCACTCATAATAAGTTTGTCTTTCTGAGAAACGGTAGGTAGGTAGATTGAGAAACTTTCGATTGGCCGATATAGAAGAATCGTTGAACCACCAAATAATTATTCCTGTGTCTTTTTATCGGCTAAATCCAATATGCTGGGCTTTAAATCATCCATATGCTCTTTAAATCCATTTGTATTTATTAGCAAAATTTGCAAAAAGGGTCAATTTATGCTGAATGGGATTGTCTTTTTCATGCAGAATCTCACAACCGAAGTTTGTAGTTTCGTCCTACTTTTGTTAGAAAAAGGGACACAAAATGAGCCCATTTGCACCATTTTTATGGAAAAATGTTCAAAGGGCCGTTCCGTTTGGAATTATTCCTTAATTACAAAACATTCAAGCCAGGCAGGGTTTAAGTTGAAATACTCTAGCTGGTTCTACCTATTGCTGAGTTACAAAATGAATATTACTCGTATGCAAATGAAATGTAGATGATAGGATGAATGGGGAAACATATTTTGTAAAGGATCCCGTTAAAGGGTCGATCATAAGCGTAGCAGTGGAAGGAGTAGTTTTCTGAATAAAAACTAGGAGTTAAAATTTGAAATTGACCATGAAAGTAAAGCTGATGAAGGCGGACTAGAAGTAATAGTTGGAATAAGGTGGATGATGAGGATGAAAGAGATTTAGCAGGGCATTGTTAGTCTTCTTGTATAGCAAATAATAACAATGGGACTGAAAACTAAAGTGTAGTGGATGTAGAATTGTAGATGCATCCACCTTTAGCAACGGATTGGTCGTCGTTTCTGTCGCCCTCAAGATGATAAAGAACAGAGAATACGTAGAACGGCTGCTTTAGGGTTTTTCTGTTAGTTGCAGATGATCGAATAACGGTCTCTGCTACTCCGTTCTTCTGTCTCCCTAGAGGATTTTTTAGGTTGGAATAACTGCACAAGAAAGACACGCAATGAGAGGATGAAATGTGGTAAAAAGGTGATAAATCCAATCCCACCAGTCGTAAGACTACTTTAAGCTACTTTTCTTCACCATTCTTGTCATTAGCATCTCAAGCCGGACAAAAAACATAACCGAGAACTAGAGAAACTAACGGGTTTAGTCAGTCATCCCTTGAATTTAATGCTTTAACTTATATAGGAATAGTTTTGGTACAGCACGTCACAGTAGTGGTCCTACTAGTCTTTGCGGTTTTATAGCTGTTAGTAGTAGTAGTTGTAGTAGTAATGGTATTATTAGTAGTAGTGGTAGAAGTAGTAGTGGTAGAAGTAGTAGTAGTATTAGCAGTAGTAGTAGTAGAAGTAGTAGTAGTATTAGCAGTAGTAGTAGTAGTAGTATTAGCAGTAGTAGTAGAAGTAGTAGTAGTAGCATTAGAGGACTCATAAAGTTCCTTATCCGCATCTTAATTCTTCCTGTTTCACCTTTCAATCGGAGGAAAAGAATATATAAAAAATGTAAGAAAAAGAAGAAGAGAATATTTCAAATGTGTAGAGTCAGTGGAAACCAACCAGCCGATTATTTTAAGAGAGGCCCACCCGAATGAAATGACTTTTGAGATTTTTCAAAAAGAGATCAACCGCACCCCTTTACATTTTTGTATCCACATTTTAAACTAAACTCTAGTGCTAAAAATTACAGCTCTACGATGATATTAAATTGTTGCTATTCAATTATTCTGGTCTGTCTATTTTAAACAAACTGTCCGTTTCCATTCCTAAAGTTGAACGCTACGATCCCAAGTTTCTGAACTTTTCCTCCTAAGTCCTTGATAATATTTCAATCTGCTAGTAGTATTGACATTTCAATGTCCCTTTGTGCTTATCTTTATTCCGATAAGACTTTAAATTCCTGGAGTTCCTTCCGCCTGGAACTCTCAAGCCTATAATTTAATATCATTCTTAACCCTAATCAAGAACGGGTTAGTCCATCCTATACCTATTTAAATCTTCGATTTAAACTCCATCATTTAAAAAATACCACCGTCCAATATCCCACACATACTCTCGCCCATTTTATATAAAATTTACCCTAACAATAATAGGAAATTAACTTATTAGACTCTCCAACGCAGAGTTCATTTCCCTTGAGGTAATCACACCCCCGTGGCCGTGCTAGACGGACCGTCCCAAACTAAAGTAAAAGTCGGCCTTTGTCCACTCCAACAATGAAATGACTCGTAATAATAATAACTAACTAACTCCCAGTGTAATAAAATGATTAAGGTGTTTCCAAAGGGAATAAATGGATTATGATTACTCTTCCCATTACTCAAAAGGAGTAGGTAGTTTTAATGGAGAAGGAAGTGTAATTGAATTGAAGCCCAGTCGTCTTCAAGACTTTTTGAAGGGACTCCACCCAAACGGACGGAAACTGCTCATTAACCTCGTCCTGTCCTCTTTCTCTCCAAAAACTAAATAAATAAACTACACTTACTTTAACTTGAAGCCATAAAGAACCTTCTAAAAGCCTCTGAAAGTAAAGTAATAGAATGTCCAAGGAACTATAGAGGATATTAGTGACCAGCTTTCGGTAAATAAAATAGAGTAAATAAAATAATCTTGGATTTAATCAAAGTTTGGGATTCAGTATTTCAGTTTCACCTTATTTAAGGTCGGGCGGAGGTATTAGGGTTGTTGGGTCAATATTAATCCCTTTTTTAAAAGATTCATAACATCCTTCTAACCTTTTCCAACCAACTTGAAAGGGAGTTTACAATTTTTACATTCCGGCCGGCCGGATGGGTAATCGCGGTTGCAAAAGGTTTGCAAATATTTGCAAAGTTGGGAAATCGAACGAGGACAATGTACAATATCTCTGGCAATAAATCAGCTATCTTTGAGCTGCTCTGAAGGTTTTTTCCATGCTGGGTTATTATATATTATCGTAGTTTCGTACAAAAGTACAAAAGGCGAGGCGAGTATCTGTCGATAGCTCACTTTTTATTTGGTACAATCTTTAGCCTAAACTGGAAACTTTGAAATGATAAGCGTTTCTCTGACTATTTATAATTTACTTTGTACGGGGCCAAACGTTGTTGTAAAAGTGGGGATTGTTGGATAAGATAGGATCAGACGTAAACCTACACAACTGATGAGGTGAGTTTAACTATAACGGTTGTGGTAATCAGTCAGGATGCTGAGGAATCTGCCTTTGAATCATGTTTTTCCATGTACAACATCCTCTCTTTTTTCCTACCATCATCCTCAAACTAACTATATTCCATTAGTGTGTTAATTTTTACAGCTATGTATTTATTTTCGAGATCGTGCATGGTAAAAAAGCAAACCCCTTTCGTTGCAGAAAGTAAATAAAAAGGAAAAGAAACTACCCTAAATCCTCGCCCATATGCCGCCCTCGTTAATTATCCCGCACGCCCATCCTTTACATGTTAAACATGCTTCAAAACATCTTTTTTTTCATGTATAAGCCGCGGCATATGGGCGAGCATTTAGGGTAATAACTGCTGTTCCTTTACACTGACTTTGGTTTTAAAGTTTTGTATCTTTTTACTCTCGTTTATTTCAGAGAGCGGAGCAACTTTTTGTCTCTAATTTAAGTGTATCTGATGTCTTTAAATGATTAAGATTGTTATCAGAATAGTGAGTTACTAATTATTACTTTCTGGGTACTATTTTGTACACAAATGTATAGCAACAGTTCCGCTCAACAACAGCAGCAACCCCTAGAAAAGTTGACCTTTAAAAGTAGGAACCCCTTAGAAGCGATTAATTCTAATAGAGAATTGACCCTAAAGTCCACAGAATTGAATAGCAACCCGTGGCTGTAATTCGGTGATGTAGAGTCGTCTTATGAATAGAAAACAACTACATAGGGTCTGTCGGAAATGTATAAAATAATGAAACTGGGGATAAACTTGCCCATTTTGTATTTAAATATCTACTTTAAATACACCGAACGTGAAATAAAGCGGTAGTAAAGATGGTTCTTTTAAGTAAATCAGAAGGATCTCGAAATAATAAAAGTGGACACAATGGGAACATGTTGGTAATTTTATTCAATGATTTTTAGAATGCAAAGAATAGAAACCCAACGGACCAATCCAAGTTTGGGCTAGTCAAGGAGTTACATAGAATCTTTGCTAAACAATTAGAATAAGCAGGTTGTTGGATGGATTTTTATTCCGGATTCTAATTCAAAGACAGAACAATCGACTTGACATCTCCTGTTTCTCATTCTACTACTTTACTCGCTAAATAGCAGAGGCAGAACGGTAATTCACTAGAGCTAGAGGCGAGTTCAACCAGTTCACAACCCTTTCAATTGAATTCAGTTTCAGGCTCTCTAGATTGAGGTGAGAACAGCTCCCTGATACCATCTCACTTGGGATCTCAGTTTATACTGTTCTCATCTAATACTACTACTACTACTACTATTACTACTACTGCTACTACTACTACTGCTACTACTACTACTACTACTACTACTACCAACTACTACTACTACTACTACT